>VXBT01005967.1:375406-387190 GCA_013400235.1 Oriolus oriolus
GGGGGGGGGGAGGGGGGAGAGATACAACACATTTTTATTTTCGCATTTTATATTTCCCTACCTGATAAATCAATTAAGCAAGCAATTAATGCAAAATTAAACTCCTTACTTCCTAAAGGAACAAGGAACTGTGATGCGTAATTTAGAAAAGGTAATAGCTGCAGTAATAGCAGTAATAATAACAATAATAATAATATTATTATTATCCACAACAACAATAATAACACCACTAAAGGCAGGGCTCTTCTTTGAGCCTTTGTTGTTCAGCAGTAATTCCACTGTTTATTTAGGCAGAGGTTTTTCTATCTGCAGCTAAGATCAAATTGTAGGTGTAATTGTTCCGCATTTAGGCAAAGCAGAGGAGGATGGAAGCAGAAAGTCCTTAGTTCTGACTGACCAAAGCTCCCCAGGTCTCCCTCCACCAGCACAGCCCCTCCGGTGGGAATCCTGCACCCTCTGAAGCACCCTGACAACGCCTACCTGCAAGGGCAGAGAGGGAGCACTGCTTCTCCTGGCAGCTATCTCACAGGGAGAGCGAGCCTCCCTGCCTTGTCGGCAATGCAGTGATTTGGGTTTTGCTTCTTGCCCCACTCTTGGTGTCTCAGCTATTTAGTGTGAAACACAAAAATCTGAGCTGTAGCTGAGCTCTGTGCCCACCAAACACGGGGAAGTGATGGGATTTTATTTTAACAGCAACCTGTTCAGGTAAAAAGTTCCAGCAGAATTGCAGCAGGCAAGCGGGGAGAGGTCTCCAGGGAAAGCAGAGAGAATAAACACTTTGGTGCACTGTCTGCAAACCCAGAATTCAGCAGCTTTTTTTGGCAGCCAATTTGTTTCAAGTGTTTTGTTTCAGGGAACGTATGTATTTCTCTTTGTGCATTTTGTGGATTTACTACAACCGCTCCTGACAGCTGTTGATTCAGTTAAACGAGCACATTATTAAAAATCCTCGAACACAATCGCACTGAAAAACAGACACCTTTGGATGGAGCTGAAGATTCGAACACACAAGAAGATGCAAATGAAACCTCTGGAGGAGGATGCACAACCTGGGCCGTGCCCAAGCCAGGGGGCAAAGGGGGCTCCAGCCCTGTTTGTGGTGACTCTGTTTTCTTTGTTTTGACCAGACCCAGATGCTAAAAAAAGAATGAAAAGCAATGCCAGCAATCCCAAGTACAAAAAAAAAATGTTCGCTAATACTTGAAAAAATTACATCCCCCAGCAGGCTGGAGTTAATGTGCTTCAAATAATTCTGCACCGTGCCCCGTACTTTGTTTTCTTTTCTTACTTACTATCCAATTTTGCAGAGGAAGGACACCTATTCAGAATGAGGAGGGAAAGAAGAGGATGTTTTCATTTTGCTTTAGATCAAAGGCAAACAAGAATGCAAACTGTGGCATATTGAATATTTTTTTCCACCGCTGTCATTCACACTGGGCTATCGAAGTTTTATACAATTCCCCAGCCCGGCTGCATATTAAGCTGGCTGTGTACAGCTTTATTATAGCGTGGTGCTGAGGAAACATTAATATTCCTGTGTTGCATCTGACAGGACATTTACATGCGCCCATCTGAGCTCACACCTGAGAGCTGCTCCAAGGTACAGTAGCTGTGCTCCGATTGTAAAGGCAAATGAAGAACACAAATTCCCTGCTGGGATCGGGGCTGACCTCGCCACACTCCACACCGCAAACCTTTCCCTCGCCAACCCAGGCAATGCCACCTCCGAATGAAGAATGAGCCACCAAGTTACCAGCCTGGGTGATAGAAGAGCAAAAAAAAACCTCACTGAAATATTTTAAAGATGCACAGCGAGTGCAGCTGGCCAATAAAGGTTGGAAAACAAACTGGCTGAACTCCGTGCGGGATGCGTTGCATACTAAACCTGATTAGAGAGATGGGGAGGATGTTTATGGGCTTTGTAACGCATTTGGCATTAACACAGGAGGGTTTGAATAATGTGAGCACTTGGTCTGCTCATCCATAGAGGTCCACAGCCACCGGTCCAGCTCCTGCAAGAGTTTGATCCATGTCTGGCAGAGCAATGCACACCCAAGATGGGGGCCCTCCAGAGCGAACTGTGTTTCATGGAAATTCATTATCAGATCATCCCAACCGCTTGGGTGGTTTGTGGGCCCATTAATGTGCCTGTTATTTTTAAAACTACGCCATAAATCACAGCCATCCACGTACTGGTGTCTACCTACATGGGCCCAAACCTGCTATGCCCGACGTCACCAGGCGTCAGGCTGCAGCTACTGTCTACGTACACAGTGAGACAAAATCATGTTCATTAGCCCAAGGGAAAAACAAAAAAAACCCACCACCCAACGGTTAATTTTAGGGCCATGCTATCAGTATGAATACATATATATGTAAGTCTTAATACAGTAAAATATATGGACCTGATGTGTTTTAGGGACTTGTGCAATACCCCAGTAGCTGACACATTAAACCGAGCGCTCCCGGATGGAAGCTACGTTCAAATGCCTGCCACTGGGAGAAGACAACTTCCTTGGACTCGCGACATCCGTGGCAGCATCATGACCTGAACAAAATCACAACAAGCAGAAAGGTAACAAGAGATCCTCAGCGATTAGCTAAAAAAAACCAACACAAGTGGCACTGTGCCAGGCCATGTCCAGCTTGATGCTAAACGCCTTTTATTGCACAAAGCTGGTGCTGGTGGATACAAAAACAGACCAAAGCACGAAGGGAATTTTGTCCAAAAAAACTTCTGTAATGAGGATGTGTGCAGGCAAACAACTGGAGGCTCTGCTCCCGTTGCTTGACGGTGCCTCGCAAGCCTCTTTAATCGTCTTTATTATTTGAATGTAACAAGAAAGAGCTCGTGGGCTGAGGGTTGCATATACAAAATGGGGTGATGCTAATAGGCCTCCTCCTCTTTAGAAGAGGCATTACCAAATTATGGGAATGTTTAGGGAAGACTTTACTTCTCCCACCGGGCTAATTAGAAGGTGTTTTAATTTACTCACTGCCTCAGTTTCCATCACCCAGCATTCGTTGCTGGGACTCTCCACGCTGAGCCTTGCGTTATTACGCACATGATTTTCAAAGCTTTCGGCATGTGATGCCAACGCGCACCTTTCAAGGTCTGTACGGAGCTTAACGTGTGCCAGGCTGCCTCTTGAACCACCAGCATTTTGAATGCAGTGATGCTTCTGCTCGTGGACAGCTCCACAATTCAGTGTCCCGTGCAATAGGAGAAGGAACAGAAAATACATTTCTCATCCTCTCAGAAGATCTGATTTGCAGGAAACAAAAAAACCCACCAGAAATATTCAGGGCACCACAACACTGTGATGCTCCCCTGGAAGGCAGAGCAGAGGAAAACTTTCTACCCTGCTTCTGTGCTTCGAGTGAACTCGTATTTGTGTTTCCAATAAAGAGCCATTTTTATATGAACTGTCTGGAACAGCAGGGAATAGGAAAACTAACACAATCTTTACCTCGTACAAAGGATGATATTGGTGTCACGTGCTTGCTGCTTCAAAAAACGTTATTTATAAAAGGCAACAGGGAAAGGAGGGAAACTATTGACTCTTCTCTGTATCCCCGCACAAGCAGCACTACAGCAACTTTTTGATCCCCTACATTTTTTACATTTCCCCCCCCCCCGAGAAGTAAATTTCACAGCCGCACAGGCCACCGCCTTTAATTAAGCTTTCAAAAGTCTTCTGACAATGCCAACAATTGCAAGACACTTCTAGAGCTCAATCATGCAATCATCGTGACACTTCTATTTACAATTTGTCTTAGAAAGAGTTTCTCTGACATTGTACTTTGACAAAACAGCCAAGCTGCCGGTTCACAACCTTTCTCTGTCTTATTTACAAATACAGCTTGTACGCAGCGCTCCAAATCTCGGGAGCGGGAGCCTTTGGGTAGCACCCTCACTATTTTTTCCTGCCTGCAGTATTTTACCCAGCCTGTGCTCTCTGTTTCTTTGTACGAGGAAAGCAGACAGAATTTGACTTTAAAATCTTCCCATATTCCTTCTTCCCCTCCTCTATCTTTAAGCTTTCATCTTATTGTCCAGATGCAATGCTAACTATTCAGTGCAGACAGCAGTATTTTTTTGTCTCCAGAACAAAACAAAACAAGGAATAGACATTCACAACCTACAGAATTATAATGGCAACTACTAATAACAGCCCAAGAAAATTTCTGCTTGAAGACATTACTTCCCGAGACCTGTAATAATCAAATATACTCAGTCTGAAATTTAGTACCAAATGACGTTCACCTTCCCCCGACTGCAGCACACAGAGGGATTTCTTACATTATTTTCCCACGTGTTTTATTTGAATGTCACAAGCAGCCTGAGAATATAGGATTTGAGCAGTAAAAATGACCTCCCCTCCTCCTCCCCCCTTTGTACAGCAAACAGAGCATCCGCGGGCACACACTCGGCATTATACAGGGGAACACGCAGCAGCACTCCAAAGTGTTCCCCCAACTGCATCCAAGTAACATTTGAGAACCTTCTTCACCCAAACCCCAACCTTTCATTAATTCCCTCGGATTTATACATTCAACAAACAAACCGCCAAAGCCTGACACGGGCGGGCGATAAATATTTCCTCAGCCTTCTCAATAAGTGAACAGCAATTTTACATTCACTGATCTCCAGATACTTCAGTTAATATTTCCCCCTATTGTAAAATACGAGAGCGGAGAACTAAAGCCCTGCCGTCGCCCTCACTGCAAATCACGGGCTGCCGGTATCTGGTGGTGAGGCTTTGACATACATATTGATGAAAGCTGCCTCGTTGGACCCACACAACATATCCTATTAATTTTCAGTTAAATTTATGGCATTTCAGCTCCACTGCTGGATCAGCATCACTCAAAATTTTATAGCAAGGCAGAGCTGTGCTCGCGCAGACACCCACATGGAAGAGCCAGGTACGGACACATGCCTGCACCTAGATGGATCCCACGGCTGCTGCACAGGTTGCACACACACATGTAAGCAAGCTCCCGTCCTCATCCCTGTCTCTGGAAAACGGCAGGATAAAGAGCAGCCTAGAGACAGTTAAAACAGATAGCATTTCTCCCTGCATTCGAATGAGTCGCTGCCTCCTTCCTCCTCTGTAGATCCTTAACTATTACTTAAGATTCTCTTCTACTCTAACACCCCAACGTACTGACTACAAAACTGCAGGCAGGGAACAAACTGCACCCGGAGCTCACCCACAGCACCTCTGTATCCAGGGCTAACCTGGAACACCCCTCCCAGCCTCACAACTCAACGGGGACATTTTTCTATTGCTACAAAATATGTATTTTCTGGTCTCTTAGCAGAAATAACCACTTCCCCCAACTTCTGTGTATTTTTCCAAAGGCAGCCTCTTGTCTTTTTAATTTTAATTACACACTCAAATCTTTAGCATTTTGCATTCTTGCACAGAAATCAGATATAAATAGCTGCACTGGAAGAATTTGAGGTTCTCTGCAGGGGCCTTGCTGAAGCCTGAACTCCACAGTTCAGGCTCCAGGACCCTCACTGGAAATTTTACTGCTGGACTCCACGAACTACTGGCTACGAGCAATGGGTCACTCCAGCTATCACCGCACTTCTTTGTGACATGAGGGAGCTGAACTCATCCAAGTGAAAAGGGAGATGAAAACACGACGGGGAAGAACAGTGCAAGACGCCACAACTCCTGGTGCACCTTCTCCCTCTCCCAAAGCCAGGCTGCATTTCCAACCAGCAGGAAGAACCAGGGGACCCCAGTGTCGCTCGGTGCCGGCCCAGCCAGGGAGGTGCAGAGAACCTGCATTCTTGGACTTCCCATCCGTAGGCACAGCTGGGCACCACAGCCAGAAAACTTGGGGCAGAAGAGCCCTGACAACCACAACTCCATCTCTGCTCAGGACACACTCACGGCTTGCTCTGTGGACCCTCTTGCACGACACCAAGCCCGCTCCCAGTCCAGCCCACCTCTGTGTAAGAGCGAGCAGGATCAGGGCCTGCCACCGTGCCCCGGTCCTCAGCTCAGCAAAGCATGTACAGTCAGTCAAAACCACGGCCCTTTCTGAATTAACAGCCCCGTGACGGTGCGCGAGCCCAAATCCTCCTCGCTTCGCGTCACCCGCGCCACGCGAAAGCGAGACTTGGCTCGCTGAGCCTCCCGCGCCAAACAAGTGCCGGAGCAAAACCCTCAGCAGAGGAGGTTCCCCTCGTGCAGAACTCCTTGGCATGGCCATCCCTCCAGCCCAGGGATCTATCTGGGACCACGAGGACGACAGCATGTTTAATTCTTGCTTGACAGATACTGTGTTTTGTCTTTTGAGCGGAGCGGCGCCGTACGTAAATACAGCGTTACATCATACTGCCGCTCCTCCATATTTGGTGATTTAGTATGGCTCCAGAGCTTGGAAGACTACAAATCCCTTCTGCCAGGCTCCTGCTTCATTAATCATGCCCTACACTTCTGCTCGCTTTCCGTCAGATCGCAGGCAGCACATGGAAATGGGCACTGCCCTCTACCACTCTGGGAAAAAAACCTCACCTTTAACATCTGTGTCTGGGAACCGCAACGTGGGGAATTACTGCGGGTTTAAGTCTCATTCAAAATGTAGCTCAGCAGTAGCTGAGCCTCTGTTTCCTCTTAAATGTAGAGAAATTCACGTTTCAAGGAAATACCGATTACTCTGCAGAAACAGCACACACTCATTCACATGACGTCTGCGTGTGCACGCACATGGCTCTGCACACAGACACGTGCACAGGCAGACACCCGTGCACCGATATGGATCTGCTGCCACCACAAAACCTCCAAAACTGCAGCTCTCCAGCACAGTTTGGCGGCCAGCTTGGAGGCCAGGGAGGCTGCGGGAGGATCCCGCTGAACCTCCCAGTGCCTACTGCCCTATTATGGTTTAACTCTGTGGCCAAAGCAAGCCCAAGACAAGCTCCAGCACATCATGTGATGATGTACTGCGCCTCCAACAACCCCGAGTGGTCCTGTGGGCTCCCCGAAGAGAGGTACCAGCAGTGCCACATCCCAAAAAGCTCTGGAGGGGGAGTTTGAAACTGGTTCAGGCATTCATTGGGGTTGATACGGTGTGGTCTCGCACTTTTGCAACTGGCAGTATTAGCGTGGTTTGAAGTGATTTGAAATGCTCACTGCAAATGGGCAGTACTTTTGTTTACTAGCAGGGTTCTAAAAGCAGAGCATACCTTGATACACTCTCAGGGCTCTGGGATTTTCTTTCACATGGTACACTGTTATTTTTTTAACCTCACTTGTGAAAATATCTGCATGGCCAATGGCTTTCTGATTTTATAAAAAATAAAAAAATATGCTATGAAATGGAATTATTTACCTTTTTTCCTTTTTTAAAATTACATTTCATATTGTTTGTTGCACAAAACAGAACTCTGCCTTGGACATTTGTACGGCTGACATGTGGCTGTGTAAACCGCAAACAAAATCAAGATACATCTGTCAAAACCACATCAGAGACAAGAGAGAGCACAGCGAAGCATTTATCATTTGGCTGAGGAGGCAGGCTGCAGAGAGCAGCCTTTCCTGTCAAACCAACCTTTTGAAATTTCCAACATGCCCTTAAACTTTTCGAATAAGCATGTCTGTGCGCTTCAGCAACTGCCCTCTCTACTCTGGCCTGGCCAGTCGAAAATGGCATCTTAAAGTCAAGGTCGGTGGTGTCACTTTGCCATGGGGCTGTGTTTAATTACAGTCCATACGCTGACAGCCAATATGGAACCAAGGCTGGCTGATGCTCAGTTAACTCTTTCACCCCTGACTTTGCCAAAGACTCAAAAGCTCCTCGCTTTCTCGCGCGGCAGGCTCAGAACCCTCCTCCCACGGCACTCCGGCAGGCGAGGCACCGGGAGACGGTGACTACAATGCAGGCAAATCATGAGAGTGGCCTCAAACAATACCGCCAGAAACACCGGCTGGCACGGCACGTGCCTGTTGCTCCTGCCGCTGCGCAGGCACCAGGAAACACCGCTAACCCGAGGCAGGGAGAGCATGGACACCCCGGCCGTCACGGCGAGCAGAACACACAGACACGGTAGTGCACAACTGCCAACATGCTACGTTGCAAGTGAAACAGAAATAAACTCGCAAACACTTCTCCTTGCTTTAATTTACCTGCTATATGTTCCTGTTTAGGGCAAATTCCTCTAGATGACGTTGATAAACAATCGTCATCCTCTGGCGTAACCTGGATGCCAACCTCCACAGGATTGGATGCTTTTTTCAGCTCACTTGGTGAGGGTGAAGGTGGCTTATCCACAGCCTTCTCTAGGCAGAGACTGCCATTGCATTGTTTCCGTTTGTGCTCAATAAAAATAAGAATGTCCCCCAACGGAAAGTTCATCTGACACTGGCCACAAGTGAGGAGGTCGTGGTCCCCTTCCGGAGCTCCCAATGTGCCATGTTCAGGTTCGTCATCAGTGAGAATGGCTTCAAGAGGTTCGGCTGCAGTTTGAGAAACAAAAGGAGAATGGTTAGAGCTCTCGGGAAAGGCACCAGGCGCGGGGGGAGGAACGCGCTGAGCCCCCTCTTCATGAATATTACACCCCGCTCGAGTCCGCCTGCTCCCCCCCAACCAAACCCATGCAACACGGCTGTCAGCACGGCACCGAAGACAGGGATTCATCAGTTACAGGGAAGAGATTTTGCAGGAGCAGCTGTAGCATGCAGAACTAGGAGGGTGAGCACCGCAACTGTCTCCGTGTTCCTACACGAGGGCAAATTTCTGACTCCTTGAACGATTCGGTGCTAAAATTAAATGGGTAAGTTGAAAGAATACACTGCGAAACTCTTGTGGTACTACGACAAGAAGAGAATACGGTGTTTTATTGCTGAATGTATTATTTATGTACATGAATTCAAGGCTAAAAGCACTGCACACACTCTCACACACATGGGTGTGTATCTTCCACCAGCCAGACCAGACCCACTTGCTAAAATTCAGAAACACAGTGTAGACGGAAGGTGTTTCAGTACACACAGACATTGCACATTCCCTGGACAGGCCGTGCAGGTAATGTGTGCATGTGTGTAAAAGGGGAGAGGGGGAGAGGCCAGCCTGCACGGCCACACACACCCAGGCACCGACACGCGGGGCACATCCAGCCCTCAGAACGCACGTGCAGACGTAAGCGTATGGATTTGTGTCACTGTCCCCATCGGCCCGTTTGCGGCTTCCAATTTAAAAAAATCCTAAAGGCGGTAGTTATTTGAAGGGGGAGAGGAGGGGGGAGGGGACGAGGCAAATAAATAAATAAATAAATATATATATACATACATATATATATGGCAGAAAACCGAAATGATAAAAAGCAAGTGCAGCAGAAATGCCTGCGGGGCGAGGGGAGGCACCTCTCACTTTTCAGCTACTCCTCAGGATTCAAATAAACAGCAAATTCACCACCAAGTCCACTCAGAGATATTAGCTAGATAGGATATTTTTTAGTACTTAAGGAAATAAGGCAATCAGTCATTTTGCGTTTTTTAATCCTGAAATAAGGGAATGCTTAAATTATCTTGAACATGTTAGCACTGGTGGCCTTCAGCATCTAAAAATCAGCCTGGCCAAGCAACTGCCACATTTCCTCGCAACAGCAAGAAGCGCCTTCCTTAAACTCAAAATACCTTGCCTAATGTTGTCAAAGTTGACAAATTTTCTGAATGAGCTCCAAAAAGCTTCATTATGAGGCTATTTCTGCTCACAGAATCGTCAGTGGATGCTTTAACGAGGCAGACTCGGCTCTCTTTTCTGTTGGCTTTTTTTTTAATGTTAAATTTGCAAAGAAATACCTTGGCAATCTCTGTGCAGTCTCCATCACTATTGCCTTTCACGAGGGGGAAAAAAAAATAAATACCAGCAGCGTGTTGGTGTTCTTCTGTCTGCACAACACAACACACGCGCTAACAGCAGCGAGCAGGAGGAGAGGGTACTACAAATACAACCCACACCAAAACACTGCCAGGTAACACAAGTGAGACAGAATACAACTCCTAAACAGTTAATCAGCCTGACCTTCTTTAGCTGGCTGCCAATTTCACATTTAATGAACTTAAAGCCACAGAGAATCAAAAAATAGATTTTAATTTGACTGCACAATATTGGAACTGATTTTGATAAAGTGCAAAAATCCAGTGAACTCAGGTTAAATTTATTTCAACCCTACCTAGGCTGAATATTGAGGAGGAAGATCTGGAGTAGCTCCCAGTTGTGCTGCGTAAAATAATATTGAAAGAGCACACTACCTCGCCGTACCTCAGCTCCAACTAGGACACAGGGATCCAGTCCATCATTTCTTGCCTCTAGTACTACTTCTAATTTAACGTAAGGTCAACCACAGGAATATGAAGGTTACATTCGTATTAATAAAAACAATGTCTTAATCGCTGGGGCTTTCTACTAAACTTACAGACCGACAGGAGAGGAGGCACAACGTGCGTCTCACGCTCCTCGGGAAGCCGGCAGAGGAGCGGGGTGTTTCTGCGGGATTGCCGGGCATGGCGTTTTTCTCCCCAAGCCGTTCCTTGCGTTCGGACCGAGGGAGTAAATGATTGCAGGACTAATTCCACCGGTAGCTCGCTGCACGCCGCAGACAAAGGTATTTTGCGAATCTAACTTCGAGCTCACCGACCCTCCGCAGCAAAAAGACACAAAACCACCCGTGTTCCCCTTACAACTGGCTAAGCGAGGAGCTCTGCATAATCATTACTCAATTACAATGTTTTCCCGCGGCCTGATTCCTTTCTGACGCTGTCACTATTATTTAGCAGGGGAAGGTAACCCGCTGCTTCGACACCAGACAGTTAAAAGTGGCACTGAACAAAAATAGACTTTGCTAAAAGTCTGTATGGACTGGGCTGATTTACAATCAAAACCAGGAAATGAAGTGGTAATTCAGAGGTTGCTGATTACACCTCCACATTTCACCTAATTAATTTTATAGGAGGCAAAGTTCTTGAAAATAACAAGATGATCAAATGTACAGATATAAAACCTGTAACCTCAACATTTTCTATGCTCTTAACGTAAATTATTGCTAATTAACAAGAATTATATACTAATGTATGAAATACGGCTGGCACCGTGTTCGCTGCAAAACATTTGGCTCCTGATGGAGGCATAGGCAGCAAAAAAATATGCTTTTTATTATTACTGCTACTTTTAGAACATAATATAAAATACCGGGATTACAAAGAAAACACCAGAATACAATTCACCTGGTCTTGCCTCCCATTTGCAGGATGCATCTTTTAATTCTGGGGCAATCAAAATTCCCTGCCTGGGTCCCTAATCATCCGTCTCTATTTTTCATGCAAATTGCCCTTCCACCAACATGTCTTTTCAGCTTTCCCCCTTCACCCTCCTACTCCCCCCTTCTTCCCCCTGTTCCCAGCCACCAAAACAACCGCACCGGCAAAAGCGGGATGGATTTTGGAGTGTCGGGAGAAAGGAGGTACTAGGGGTGATGGGGCGGGGAGGGGGGGGTGCCACAGTACGGTGCGGGGAAATGCCCGCGGGGCAATGCGGATGCGCTGCCGGGGCATTTCCCCGCACCGTACCGTGGGAAGGACGGAGAAGGGTTGTTTAATCCCAAGTTTGTGTCTTCGGATCGTGCGGTGCAAGGAAAGGGAGACTTGGGGGTACAATGGGAACCGCCAACACGTTATGGGGAGGGAGGGGAAAGCCGGGGAGGGGGAAGGCGAGCATCCCCCGCTGCCTCCCGGAGAAAGCAAACTCCGCGCAAAATTAAGA
>VXBT01005970.1:0-21587 GCA_013400235.1 Oriolus oriolus
GAGTGTTTTCTTCCGGTCCTTATTTCAACTCGTGAACCCTTTGTTAATTTTTTCCCTCTCTCTGCCCAGCTGTGGTAGGGGAGGGTGAGCAAGCAGCCTTCGTGGGTGCCTGGCGTTGGGCCAGTGTCAAACCATGACACTATGTGACCAAGAAAATATTTGACCTTACAAGATGCTGAACTCTTTACCAGCCACTGAAACTGAAACTGAATTCACCAGTGGCGTGAACGTTAATGAATGGGAAAGGCTCTTAATTGTCTCTTCACAGAACCTTACTCAATGATTAAAACCAAATAACTAATTAATAATTAAAATCAAATAACTTTGAGATCTTCATTTTTCATTCCTTCTGCTGCAATTGTTTTTGCTGCATTTGGACATTAAATAAGTGATTCATGTGAAGTAGTAATTTCTTTTACAGGAGATGAAGAATAACAAGGAGACCAACAGTAGCTGAAGGAATTAGAACTGGAATCTGGAAAGCACGAAATGTGGTGTTTGTATAAACCTGATGGGAACAGATCCTTTAATCAGAAGTAGAGCATGAAGAATTCTTTTGGAAGCAGACACAAGGAAGGTATGTTTAAAACTATGTTTGAATGCTCCTGAAATTTTTTCCCTGAAGCAGATTTGAAAAGGAAGAGGAGGGAATGACAAGTGATTCCATATGACTTTTTTTGGAAATTACTTTTTTTTCCAAGATCATCTCTGCTGAAATCAATTTCCCTTAATGGAGCTGACCCAACTACTGTTCTATATTAAGGAGCCAGGTGTTCCGCTTGGTCTGTTTTGAATAAATGGCAGAGTTTATCTAAAAGACAATTTTTCATTTCTACTTTGTCATATTTATTTGGCCTGTTCCTGTTTTAAATTGATGACTTGGCTAATCTAGAATAAAAAGGCCTACGCTAAGCACTCTCAGCTCTTGTTTGCTTTAATTAGAATTTTAACATGATGTTATCTTCCAAGTAAAAGTTGATGTTTATAGCATTTGAAATATAGTCATGAACAAGAAAAGGACAGACTCTTCTTGTCCAAAGAAGCTAGTCAGGATTTTAAAAATGGTTTTACAACATAAAGTGCAGTTTCTAAAAATAACATTGCATCAGGAAGATTTCCATGTGTCTCAGATATGACATGTTAATGCTTCACATAAGGTCAGCCCAAGTGTCTTTGAAATATTTTGTTTTGTTTAAACAACCCCAAATATTTCTGCCCTATTAAGTAAATTAGGATGGATTTCCCTACTGTGGCAAGCTGCTGCTAGGGAATATTGCTCTGTTCAGCTCTCATGATGCGGTGTCATCCTTCCTCCAGCTAACAGCCCACTGCTCTCTGACTGCAGACTTCATGGGAGATGTAATCTGGCCCATAAGGACCTTTGGGAAAATCTAATAAGCTCCAATTCATGAGGTCAGTCATACAACAAGGTCTACCTCATGAGCATCTGCATGAGTCTCTGAGTAAGTGTCCAAACAAGAACAGGATGAGGTAAATATTTTCAGCTTTAGCAGGACCCCTGTGTTTCTACAGCAACATGTACACTGACATGGGCTTGCTGCCACTTTTGAAAGATATTTCTGAAAGACAGTTGGAAGATGTCCATGGACTTCTCTGAACGAAGAAAACAGGTGTGTTACCACCCCTGCATCTAAACACCAACTGTATTTTTTCGGTGGTTCAGGCAAGGAGTAAATATTTGCTGTGATGGGTTGACATCTGCTTCCCCATGGTCTTCACCCAGGGTAGCCTCTTCTCCACCACCTGGACCACCCCCTCCCTCTCCTTCTGCACTGACCTTGGTGTCTGCAGGGCTGTTGCTGTCACGTATTTCACACTCTCCTCTCTCAAAACTGGCATGAGTTGTTTTTTACTCTTTCCTACATACATTTTACCAGAGGCTGGTATCTACTACCAGCTGGACTGATGGACTGCTTACCCTCTGGGCAGCGGGGGTGCCATTTTAGCACTGGCCGGAACGATCCATGTTGGGCATGGAGAGTCCCTGACCTCTCCTCACAGAAACCACCCCTGAAATTCCTGCTGCCAACTCTGGGCAACACTGTAGCATAGCTCATTTGGTAGAGAGGCTCTTCCTTTTTTTGTGTTGGCTGTAGCGGTAAAGAACCCCAATCCCTTGAGTGCAAAATCCCTTGACTGCGCATGAGAATTTCTCTTTAGACCCAAAGGATGCTTGTCTCCTACACCTCAGGTAGGTGACACCTGGGGGCACCCAGGGGGCACCTTCTTTGCTCTCCATGTGAAAGTGCCGGAGCTCTCGCTGGGACTCCCTGGTTCTCCATGTCATGAGCCATGCTGTGTATCCAAGCCCTGCACTGTGACTAGCACTGTGCATTGTTTTGTCGCTGGTGGCACCAGTGACAAGGTGCATGAGCTGTGTTTTGGGTGGCACACACAGATTAGATAGCATGGTTTTGAGATACTGTAAGGACGAAGAAATTCAGTGAGTGCTAAGCTTTTTGAGGTAGAGAAGACAGATCCAGAAACAGTGTGAGAGAAGGTATTTCCCAGGGCATTGCAACAGTCTGACAATGAGCTCTCACATCTTGAAACGAGGATGCTTTCTAGTGCTCCTGTGGTTCATGCTTTTTAGAAAACTATCCAGCCCTGGTTTCTGGGCAAGTTTTGTGTAAGGAAGAGAGGAGCTGGTTTAGTGGGATGACATGGCTAAGTAGCTCACTGCTACCTGCCCATTCCCACAGCACTGAAGTCTAACAGTACTGCACTGGGCTGCAGAGCACTGGCTCTGGGCAGCTGAAAGGGAGACCTCCTTGTGAGAGCAAACCTACATCAGCAGGCAAGGGAAAAGCCAAGAATATCATCAATCTGGATTTCTGCATGGCCTTTGACATGGCTTTCTACAACACCCTTCTCCCTAAATTGAGGAGATATGGATTTGATGGGTAGCCTGTTCAATGGATGAGGAATTGGTTGGACGGCTGCATCTAGAGGTCAGTGGCTCAGTGGATGGAGATCAGTGATAAGTGGGGTCTCTGAGGGGTTTGTTTGTTTAGTGTTGTTTAATGTCTTCATCAATGACACAGACAAAGTGTCTGTGTCTTCATCAATGACACAGACAAATGTACTCTCAGCAAGTTTGCAGATGACATCAAGCTGAGTGGTGCAGTTGACATTCCTGCGGACAGGATGCCATCCAGAGGGACCTGGAAAAGCTTGAGAAGTTAGCCCATGGGAATATCTTGAGATTTATCAAGGCCAAGTATAAGGTGCTGCACCTGGGTTGGGGCAACCCCAGACATAAATACAGACTGGGAGAAGAACTTATTGAGAACAGCTCTGCAAAAAAGGACGTGGGCGTGCTGGTGAGCGAAAAGCTGGACATGACCTAACAATGTGCACCTTCAACCCAGAAAGTCAGTTGTATCAAAGAGGAGTGGCCAGCAGGCTGAGTTATTCTGCCTCTCTGATTGAGACCCCTCTGGAGTGCCTGTCCAGCTCTGGGGTCCTTAGCACAGGAAAGACGTGAACCTGTTAGAGCAGGTCCAGAGCAGACCTACCAAGAGGATTGAGGGCTGGAGCACCTCTCCTGTGAAGACAGACTGAGAGAGATCAGGTTGTCCAGCCAGGGGAAGAGACAGCTCCAGGGAGACCCCACTGCAGCCTGCCAATAATGGAAAGGGGCCTACAAGTAATACAGGGACAAAACTTTTAGCAGAATCTGTTGTGATAGGACGAGGGGTGACAGCGTTAAACTGAAAGATGGTCAATTTAGATTAGATACAAGAAATTTTTATGATCAGGATAATAAAACACTGGCACGGGTTGTCTAGAGAGCTAGCAGATATCCCATCCTTGGAAACATTCAAGGTCAGGTTGGTCAGACCCCTAGATCTAGCTGAAAATGTCCCTACTAACTGTAGGAGTGTTGGACTTGGTGATCTCTGGAGGTCCATTCCAACACAAACAATTCTATGATTCTATGTTTTATCTGTCTACCTGTACGTACATACAGACAATGCACTGGTAAAATCAAGGATGTATTAAATGACGTTATTTTCAGGTAATGTGCTTTCTTGATATTATGTCATAGTAAATCAAAGGGCCTAGATTTGTTGAGATCATATCCATGGATGCCAGCATGCATAAAAAAGATTGGAGGTGGCTGGATTATATCACCAAATCCTAGTTAACATTTCTAAAAGATGGGTGGGTATCAACACTTGTTCCTTGTTCTTAATAAGGAAAACACTGGGAAGTGAGAGGTGACTTCCTACCTTGGCTTACTCAGTTGATATCTCTGGTGAATTTAGGTCATGCAACTTATTGTGTTTATCACTCCCCTGACTTCCCATCTGTTTGTGTTTCTTTTTTAACACTTATTTCAGTCATTGTTTGAGCTATGCTGGAGACTGAACTTCAGAACAGAAAAATTATTTGTAAGGAATGGGCAAGTGTTGTATTTGTAAAAACGTGTATTTAATAATTCCTAATATTTATCGGTTCACAGCTGTTCATTTTCACATACCATCTCAGAAGCTAGTTGCCATGAATTAGCTATCACAAAACAGAAATTCACTTTGCACTGCCATTATACAAAACTGTAGGTTACCATTTATTAAGAGAAAATAAATTTAGTTTGTATGGGTGAAACCCATCTCAGTAGCCTTTGGACCCCTGTAACAGAAACACAAGACACACAGAGAGCTTCGGTGTCTCCATTACCAGAAGTCAAATAATGACCATTTAGTGAGATTCTATCATATTACAGGAAAACACCCCATGGTAACTTGAACCCCCACAGTCATTAAAACAAAATTCCTTGAAATATTAGTCCATTTTTATTGTTTATGTGTTGACTTAACTCAGATTAGAAGGTCAGACTGTCCAGATTGCTTTTCAGTTCTGTCTTAGTGAAAGATAAATAGTTTAATTTGCTCACTAATATTTTCAGTTGCATGACCTGATGGAATAGCAGCAGGCTGTCCAGTCCTCTCCTGAACACTGCCTCTATGTTATCCTAATTTCCTAGTCATTTCCTGGCGAGCATTTACTATGTCACTTAACTCTCTTGTCTTTTCAGTTTCTCAGGCATAGTCTTTTTTAAATGCAGGATGGTCATAAGTTTTTTGGCTAAATGGTGGGTGATAGTGGATCTTTCCCATCCCCCAATTACATCAGTGATACCAGGAATGCTAGGCTGTGTTCAGGGACTGTCATTTCAGCTGTAAATACCTTCTGCAAGTCAGGCAGTTCAAAGACCACTGGGATAAAGAAAAAGAGCTTGGATTTCTAATGCGTTGTAGTGAAAAACCTTTGGGGTTTTTTTTGTATCTATCTGAGGCATTTCTGTAGTGCTTCTTTCTGCTATGTACAGCATACATGTCACAGACAAACTGCATGCATTAATATCACAGATGCAGGCCTTCTAGTTATACACAGCCATAAAACACAGGCATGGTTGCAGAGACTTAATTTCTGATATAAATAACATGCATTAGAGTTTGGCTAAAGACATGTTAATTTCTTAGTAATAACAATCCCCTTGAAGATATGGCCACTGCAGAAAATGTAAGGGAAAAAGCCTGTCCTATGTCTTGTCATTTAGCCGAATATAACAAAGCCTTTTCCTTTTTTTAATCTTCTGTAGCAGTGTTTTTCTTCAGGGCTTGCTAGGTTCTTTGGACAGATACCAGTTTTACTGGCACATACTTTTCCAGCTGCAGACCAGTGTTTTGTGGGGCTACCTACAGCGACAACACAGAATGTTTGGGGTTACAAGGTTTTTTGTGTGTGTAAAATTGCACTGCATATTTCAAGGTATTTCTTCTCCTGTATACTTCTTAGATGGCAAAGGATGAGTTAAAAAAAGAACAGCTGAAAAGTGAAAGAATCAAATACTAAACCATCTTTTCTCACCTAGAAAAATGTTTGCGAGACAGAAGAGATTTATTTCTAGGCTGAAATGACATTCACACCATGTTTGCTTGGAAACATCTTGCTCTTTCAATGGCATGCTTTGGTTGGTAAACAACCATTAAAATTCTGAGCAGATCTGCATAGCTTGCAGGAAAACCTCTCAAAACAGCTGCAGCCTCCTTTCAACAGATGAGAATTAATAATAGCCTTTGTTCTCCAGGCTCTTCCATTTTTACCCACAAAATGGAGTGAAAATTGCTTTTCTTAGACCGCTGGTGGCCACAGGAGTGTGACCACTCCTGTAGTGGGAGCTGTAGGTTGTGGATGAGCACGGGAGGGTGTGCGTGGCATCAACTTCTCTTCCCCCTCCCCCTTGCTGGCCCCTGCAGATAACAGAGCTGAATCCAGCTGATACAGTGAGATATAGATCTGGTCTCACACCTCACCTCCTCTCCCCTCTCCTCTCTGCGCAGGCAAACCCATTGAAGATGTTTTTGGTGCCAGCTGTGTGTCCAGGAGATGTGAGTTTGGGACTGAGGGTACAGCTTGATGAGTGGCAGAAGTGCCACGACAGGCTTGGGGATTTCCAGCAAAGGATGACGGCACATCACCAGCACGGATGAAAGGCTCATCTATGCCGGCAGAGAGAAGCTGAGAAGTGGAGTGAGGCATTCCTAAGCCCTGGGCAAGGAGTCAACCCCTGGCATCTGTAGGTGCCTGCATTGATGAGGGGTGTGGGCCTGTGCCAGTGGGTGAGTGTAACTTAGTTTGTCTGTATTGACCCAGAATGTACTGTTTTGACCACCAGAGTTACAAATTTCTACTCAAATGTCTGGCCGGGCCCTTTACCCTATGCTTGATAATTCTGCACTGGAACTTTTGTCTTTTATTGTGGAGGAATTGCCAGGTATATCTCTTGCTTCCCAAAAGCCCTTTTCATAAGGCCTAGACGCTGATCTGGGCCAAAGTCTCTAACACCTGGAGTCACCCCCATCCATCCCTGCTGCCTGCATCCCACCACGTACCCTCGTGCCCTGGGCTTTTGGCCTTACACTTCCCAAGGGTTGGGTCCCGAGCGCCGTAGAAGCCGCCAGCCCCTCTGAGATGCCTCCAGGCAGCGCTGCCCCTCGAGACCGCACGGCAGCGAAGACAAGAGAGAAGTATGTGAGATGCAGAGACAAAATGTTCTTGGCTCCCCGAGGAAATGAGAACCTGCCAAAAATCCCTGGGAGATCACAGCATGCTGCAAAATCTTCCCGTTCAGTGGCACTTTCCCACCCTCCCTCCGAGTACGAGAGGATAAACAAGCACGGCTCGGAGAAGGCTGGGGCGAGACGAGGCCTCCAGGGGTCTCCTGCCGGCGGGGCGGGGGCAGAGAGGGGCAGGGGAGTGTCCCTCAGCAGCAG
Source organism: Oriolus oriolus (assembly GCA_013400235.1). Taxonomy (NCBI): domain Eukaryota; kingdom Metazoa; phylum Chordata; class Aves; order Passeriformes; family Corvidae; genus Oriolus; species Oriolus oriolus. The sequence continues at coordinate 7,305 of VXBT01005970.1, forward strand.
CCCCGCAGCGCCGCAGCGCCGCCGCTCCCCGTTAGAGGGCGCTCCGCCGCCGCCGGTGCCGGGGCGCGGCAGCTCGGCGTGCCCGGCTCCCGCCGCTCCCGCTCCCGCTCCCGCTCCCGGGCCAGCCCCTGCCAGCAGGAGCCATGCCACCTGAGCCCTGCCGGCTAACAGGCTCTGCGAAGTTCTCTGTTACGACTTGTTAGGTGCGTTAAATATTGTTAATTTGCCTGTACTGCTGTGTTTAATTTCCGTTTAGGAGCCTAAAAGTGGTGCTTCAGTGTTGTGATTCCCCCTTCTCTCTGCTTTAATACAGAACGAACAAATCTTTATTGCTGACTAGTAGAATCTGCAGAACACATCCGTGAATGACAATCTTTCTGTAGTGTAAGCTGTAGAGGTCTGCTGAATTTCTTTCACACTGACATTTGATTCAAGAAGGAGAACATATTTCTCAATCCTTTTAAATTTCAGTAATTTCCTTTCATTGTTTGGATTTGCTTAGGCCTTCTAATTTTTTATGTACATGTTGATGATGTGTGCCTCAAAATCTTTTTACTCCAACTATTGTCAGATGTCCAACTGCACAAGGATGTGAGGTTCTAACAGCATTAGAAGCGTTGCAGAGAAACAAGAAGAGATTCTCTGCGCAGTGCAATCTCGGAGAGACTGAATTTTCTTTTCTTTTTCTCTTTGCCTACTGCTGCACTGATAGTATGCTATTCTTCACACCAAAAAAAAACTGGCTATGGGATGTAAGAATTACTGCCACATGTATCTGCTCTTTTTTTCCTTTCATAGAGAGATGAAAGCAGGAAGGCTACTTTTGCTGTTTGGTGGCAAGTGGATTGAACTATCAACTTACAGACAATATGAAACATTTTGATGTGGCAGCATGACATCTGTTAACATCTAGCAAAATTAGGTGTATTCTGGACTAGCTAGTATCTAGAATTCAGGGATGCACCCTGTATTATACTTAGAAGGGAGCCACCTCCACTTTCCGTAACTAGCGTTTGATGTTTTGCAGTCAGCTAAGGAAAGTCTGCAGTGTTAGACTTGCAGTGTTTTGGGAATGCAAACCTAGTTCTCACGTAAAACTGGTTTTGCTTGTTTTATGCGCAGCAAGGCACCGAGTTCCCCAAACAAGTAAGCCCCAGTTATCCTTCAAATGCCAAAGTTTCCAAGGGATTGGCAGGGGGGCAGTAAGCAATTCAGACTGATCACCATCAGCAACGATGTAGTACTGCTGCTGCTCTTTTCTGATGACTCACATAATAGCATTGTTTGGTTCCATTTTATAGAGAGAACAAACGTTGCCTCAGTGAAGGGAAAAAGGAAACAGAAGCAAACTGATAATGATTGTACTTTCTAAAGGAAGAAAAAGTCAAGATATCTTTCAAAGATGACTCCTCTTTGGGTACATTGGTTGAGATGCAATCAGTTAGTGCATCTGAAGTGCACTCAAGATAAATTTAATATAAGTTCATATTAGACCTCAATTTTTTTCCAAATTTGTAAACATTTAGTCAGAGTTGAGACACACCATATAGCTACCTGAGTCATAAAATAGGCAGAAGTCAGAGAAATAAAACGGAAATCTTTGCAAATTCTATCACAAATTCACATCACTGTAAGTATGCATATTGGTTTCCTTGTAATCAGCTTGCCAAGGGAAGAAATATATATATATGGAAATGCAAAGAGAAGCTCATTTTTTCCCAGACAGGAAGAAGATTAGTTTACTGGGGTACATATTCGTACTGATTTCATTGTGACTCGTTGTATGTGCAGATATTCATACAGTGGTTGCTGCACAGGACACATGTACGATATATAGCTTGTCAGGGACTTACGTCTGCGAAGACTGTTGCAAAACATCTGCTTTGCCTCACTGGAAAAGTCTGTTCACATTTCAGGGAAAAGTCCCAGAAGAAATGGTGAAAGAAGGGAAAAGTGTATTTTTTGTATTTTCTATTCTGCCTTAAAACTAAAGCAAATAGTAAAACATATCCAAAAAGTTACACTAGAAAGAATTTTGTCATAAAATGGAAAGTCTTGTGTTTCTGGATCAAGAATAATAAAATCAAATGGCCTGAACCAGTGAATGGTTTTGGGCGTTACACGAATCCATGTGTGTAGAGTTATTTTGCAGCTGATGATTTCAGAGAAAAGAGGACAGTTAGAGCAAAGTGGATTGCCTCTCTCAGATACACGATGACAAATAGAAAGCACTTTACCAGTATGCTGGAGAAACAGCAGTACTTAGTAGAAAGTCCATTTGTTAATAAATCAGGAGGGAGAATATATTTAAAAAGACTTAGCATGTTTGAGACACTGAACTTGTTTTGCTTTCATCTGAAAAAAAAAATAGACAAAGTGGATGGAAAAAAAAAAGCAGTAAATGCAAAGGGAATAAACTGAAAAAAAAAAAAAAGTGAACCAAGATACTGAAAATCTAGACACATACAGGTCACCTGGATGACACACATCCTTAGGTGTTAAAGATACTGCTTCCTGAATAAATTTCTTCCACTTATGACTATTTGAAAACAATGGGCAACTGTGGAAGTGCTGAAAGATGGAAGGAAAGGAAATATCACATTCCTTATCTAAAACAAGAAGCAGACCAATTCTAGCAGTTCTACCCAGGTCTATGAGTCCCAGCTCTCCCCGAAAGCTAGAGCCCATAGGAACACCCCCTCCCTCCTTTGTCCTATTATGTCTCTCTCAGCTCAAGGGTGTACCTCAGCCCCTCAGGCCCAAGTTTGTCTTAAATTATACATAAGCTTAGGTGTAAGTGCTTACTTGGATCTACACCCCTTAGAAGAAAATTTCTGAATATTTCTGAATGTTCAGACTCTTGGCAATGGAAGATGAACATGCAGATACACAGGAGATGCTGGAGAAAGAAGTGAATGGGATGTAAATACTATTTTCCTTGATATTAAACATCCGGGATTAGCAGAGCAAAATGCAGATGATCTGAAAACTCATAGAGTGAAAATATATTGGTGCAGCGCATCACAGTTTCAAGAGTAAAGCCAAAAATCTGCAGCAGTATTAAAAAATTACAAAAATAACCCTATTCCTCAAGCAGGATGCTATTGATTTTGTCTTTTGTATGCTGAACAAACTGTGGAGGTACAAAAGAAATAATGAGATTCATTTGCTATTTTTAATATGCAGCAATGAATTTTAGTCCCTAAAGTGCCCCAGCGGGTGTAGATGTGATTGTGGAACAAAGAGATGCATGGAAATTCAAAATGATGAACAGCTCAACAAAAACTTGCAATCTGCTGGCATTATGAAGAATATCAGTATATTATTAATTGTGGTAATTTTTTTCGTTTCAAGAGAGAGCTCTTCTCTTTTGGGAATGTAAATATACTCACTGCAGCTTTATTAAAGGGTTTTCATAAACTAAGTTCATTAAAGGGAAGATCTGCAGCATTTCATCATGCCTCTAATGTCTGATTTGGACAGATCAGCTCCTTGATCTAAGCTTCTGATACTTGTGTAGCCCTGATTCAGGGAAGCATTTATATTCAGAAGCAGCCCTTAGTATCAAACACAGACACGAGCGATTTTCTAAATGGGAAAGGCCTCAAAGACATATTTAAATTCTTGCTTGGCTCAGGAGTTGCTTGCTGTCTTTTATGATGCTGTGAAACAGAAACAAATGTGACGATTACTGAAGTATGAGCTGTGAACTGCAGCAGTTCCAGCTGGAGAGCCTTTGTCTATGAGCTTCTGACTGCCCTTGCATAGCCTGATCCTAATGTAACTGGGACCCTGCTTTTACTAGGCTTATTTCTTTTTCTTCCTTGAGGATCTATCAGTTCATAAAAAAACCCAAACCAAACCAAAACCAAACAAAAACTCACAACCAAAACCGATGCCATATATAGAAATTTTGAGTTATTGAGTAGAAAGGAGTGTCTGCATGTCTGACCTGGGAGAAATTATGTTTTGTGGAAATAACACTGTTTTGTGTGAGGAGGCTTTAGTTTGTTAGTGCTTTACTCCCATGGAATAACTCGGATGATGTTTGCAGATTTTGCAAGATTTTCCTGCCTGAAAATTCAAAACTCTTTTCCTTTGCTGTAGACAAGGGTGAGGCAAACAGGGCCCTTTCTGGTGTGTCAGGCTGGAGTCTGCCAAGGAGCACCCCAAAGCAGGGAGTTTTAACCAGTTTTAGGACATGGGGCAGTGCAGGGACATCCACGTGTGGGCATGGAGCTGTCCCACTGCTAAAGGCCCACAGGGGAGGGGTGCAGGGAAGGGAAGCACTTCTGCTTCTGCATCTCCGTTTTCCCTTATCTTGTCATCTCCTTTTCTCCTCAAAGTGTTTCTCCTTCAGCCCCCACAGCGCCACAGGAAACCTCACCCACTCTACTTATTTTTGCCTGTTGGCATGTGGGCAGGTATACCTGCCCTGTGTGTTTTAGCTCAGCGCTGCATCATGGAGCAAGCACTTTTGTTCAGAGCTCTTTTTAAAGCTATTAAAATTAAAAAAAAAAAAAAGAAGGAAAGAAAAAGAAAAGAGGGGGAAAAAAAAGAAACACGCACCCTGAAGCCTGAATAGCAGCATTTCTATCATCTGTTGTCATGACACACAGCTGACGTGGGAACACGGCAATAAGGCTGACTGCTATATGGGTTTAATTTTGGTGCAGAAATTTGCTAGAAGAAGCTTTCAAAAATATCTCTGGGTGGGAGGAAAACAGGTGGGTGCTGGTTATGTGTATGAAGCAGGAGGAAATAGTTGTCAATCTTACCTAAGCATTACTCGGCATCCATCAGCCCTTTGGTACCCTCACTACTCAACAGGGGAAATAAATGATGCTGTCTCTGTCTGCTCTTCTCTCCTGTTACTTCTGGAGAAGGTGCTGGTGAGCCATAAGAGTGCAGGGAAACCGAGCATGGGATGACCGAATACAGCCATGGTTGTCTTGATCATGTGGTTTCAGTAAAGATAACTATGCAGGAAGGGGATCACATATCAACCACTGGAGCCAAGCGACAGTGAGATCCACTCAGGACAGACTTCTGGACCAGTAGCATCTGAAATGACACCTGACACTGGAGATGGGTGGTGAGTAGCCTGTGGTCCGTAGGGACTCCTAGGCTAAACACAGTCTCTGTGGTTGTCCGTGTAGCTGAACGAGTGGACTGAGTTCAGCCTGCTGTTCAAGGGGTCTGCTCAGCCCTGTGCTCCTATGCCACATGCACATTTTTGTTTCAAAAGTATCTCTTCTGTCCATGTCAGTGTACCGAGGTAAATCAGACCCAGTCTGGTTTTTAGACACCTCTGAACTATCCCAGCTTCTGCTGGATATGAAAGAGTGTAGGTGTTCAGAACTATTCTCTAAAATTCACTCTTCTAACCTGTTTCAAGCTCATTTTCCTCTACCGCAATTACCCTTTATTAGTACATTTCTCATCTGTTAGTCATCTTGACTAATGACTTTACTCATCTATACTAGTTTACTCACCCATTTCAATACTTTCCTAGATCACAGGAACATTTTGTGACTTAATTAAATAATCAATTAGAAGCTCAGAGGTCTTTGAATGAAAAACATTATGTTTTATAAGAGCAAAATACTATGATTACATGACTGGAAAACATAATTTGATGTAAGGACTTTACTTCTCCACATTTGGTGTTTGGACATCCATTATAACTATGGTGGCAAAACTGGAACTCCCAGCACTGAAAAATTTGAAAGAGGACATCCACGCTGTCACAAGTCGGTGGTCTGTACTGAGACTGAGGCAGAGGAAGAAAAGGAAGAACTTGCTTGGAGAGAAGGTGCACTGAAGCAGAAGGACATTTAAGCCTGTATGAGCTGAGTAATTCAGAGTACCTCTTGCAGAGCAAAGCTTGCACCTCTTGTAGTCGTAAAGCCAAGGGAACCATAGCATTTTATTCTATCCCCTTTCCACTGTGTTTCAACACAGTTTGAAAATCTGACTTTTCCCGTACCAGTGCCTCTGTTTACCCAAAGTGTGAAATTCTCCCTTCTGCAGTCCCAAAGGAGAAGCCTTGCTGAGTTGAAAATTTGATAGCAATGTATCCTTTGCATCTTTACTTAGCTTTTTGGGTTTGATCCTGTCTTTTTGTGCTCCTCTCATTCTCCTGCAGCTTTCAGTTTCCAGCCTCTACACTGAATTTCTCATAATGTGCTCAATAAAAATTGAATAGTTGCCACTTAGAATTCTAAAAATGGTTTGCCATTTCCAGAAAGTGACAGTATCAATATTATCGTCAGTCTCTTATGCAAATTGCCACCCTGTTGCTACTCACCAAAGTATCTCATATTTCTCTGAAACCAGGCTCCACATTCTTCCACCCAGATGCTCTGGAACTCCTGACCTTCCTACTGGAGATTCACCTTCTGCTGGGCAGAGTAGATCTTATTTATTTAAGTGGTATGAACAGTCATCAACTGGGAAACTGTTCTTCATACTCTCCCTTTGCACATGAAGAGAAAAAAAGAGAATTTAGGTGGCCTGTCTGAATCCTTTTCCTTTTCCTTTTCCTTTTCCTTTTCCTTTTCCTTTTCCTTTTCCTTTTCCTTTTCCTTTTCCTTTTCCTTTTCTTTTCCTTTTCCTTTTCCTCTTCCTTTCCCTCTTCCTCTTCCTTTTCCCTTCCCCTTTCCCCTTTCCCCTTTCCCCTTTCCCCTTTCCCATTCCCTTCTTTAAGTTTTAGGGGGCTGGGAAAAAAAAATCAATTCTGAGTTTGTCTGTGGGGAAACATAACCATCTGGGAAAAATATAAGCTCTTGCTGTAGGGTCGATCGAGCTTCCCATGCTAAACAAAGACATTGATTTTTCCCTTCTTTTTAGTTATTGCACTTCACATAATTTTTTCAAGCCACCTTGAAAAGACAGCCTGGAATAGCATTCTTCCTATATAAACAACTCTGGCAGAAACGTTGCTTTCCTTTACATGAGTAGCAGCCACGTGCTCTCAGTCAGAATACCCTAAATGAGAGAGGACTCAATTACATTTTTAAGAAGCACATTTCCTTTGTAGACTCTCTGCTGCCTGCTCCAGTCTGAAGACAAAATGACTGCCTGTCTGAAGACAGCAGATGTCTCAGAGATTTGAATGCTCACCAACCCTGAATCAAAGCCCCAGCATAGCTGAATGCCCCACTGTATAGAGACAATATTGACTGTCTTTGTGTTTGTTTGCTTTTTGTGTAGGGGGTTGAAAATGCTAGTGAAGTTTAAACACCTCTTTAGAGTCATTACAAGGTATTGTGCAAATACAGTTATTTTTCCCGGGTAAGCAGGCATGAAATGCACATTTGCTTATCAGAATGAAACAGTTCCTGGGGAGGCCTTGATGTCTGTCAGGTGAATCATCTAATCTCCAGATTTAATGTATTGAACAGGGTAAGTCAGTCACTTTTTGGGGTTGTCTAAATATACATTTCTCTGAGAGCTTTTTGAGTCTCTAGGGTAAAGAAATCATTCTTACATAAAGACTGGGTGATTACCTGGAAAAATAATTGTGATATTGCCATGTAGTGCACACACTAAACAGACTTACTTCTAACATTCTTCCCTGTAAAAAGGCTTATTGCCAAGCTGCATCAGCCACTTAGGATTTAATAATCTGTCCTAAGATATTTCCCCCTCCTACTTAAAAGAAAAAGGAAAGCAAAAATAAAACATACACAAATTTCACTGTCAACAAAATTGCCATACCTTTTAGGAATGTTTAAGTTATAATATAACCTGACAAAAATAACGAAATTAAAATGCAAAACCAACCCACTGTCCTTAATTCACCCCTTTGTGCTTCTCCTTATTATCATGCAAAAGAACAGTGGCATTTCTGCTGTGAATCTTTGGGACACTAAACTTCCTTGCTGCACTTTCAAGATGACTTATTCTGGCTGTTAGCTACCTCCAGAACTGTTACAGTAAGTCACCTAGCCCATCTCTGCCAAAGTGCAATTAATCCCTACTACACATTTGCAAGGGCTTATCCTGCCTAATGTGAATGTCCTGAGTAAGCTGGCTTCCTCTTTATCTCTGCTTTACCACTGCATTATTTTTCAGCCCAGGAATATATTAAAAAAATAGACATAATCAGGATCTTTCCCCGAATTCATTAATTTTGTGCTAAAATGAGTGCTTGGTATTTCCCTGCAGCTGCACAATGTTCTTCACTGTATTTTCCTTTCCTTCCCAAAAGCTGACATCTGGAAGTCCTGGAAGGACTGCCCAGCCATTGACCTCACTTTTGGGAGGGGATGTTTACTCCCGCTTTCCCAGTGCAAGACTGTTGTGCTTTGCCACATGCTTGGAAGTGCCATGTCTTCAGTTTATCTGCCTGGCTGGGTTCCTTCACCTCGCAGCACCGACGGGCTTAGTGTCAAAATCCAGCCAAGGTTTATTCTGAAAGTGGTTTAAGGTCAGACACTGTCCCTCTCTTCCTGTTCTTATTTGCAGCTCCCACCTTGAAGATCCTGTCTGGATTTGAAAACCCTTTGGATGACTTGACCTGAAAGCTTGTGCCTTGGGTGCATGTTTTTCTCTGAAAATAATATTCAGGCTATTTTACCTTTCCAATCTCTCCCTGGAAAAGGGACTCTAAAGACCCAAACCAACCTTCTCCATGGTGCCTCCTCAACCCCAGCAGCATTGTCCCTGTCTGACCTCGGTTCTTCCCCTGAAACACACAAGACAGAACTTTGTAGTGATTAATGCTGGCAGGGTCTTCACAAGAGGCTGGTGCCGTGGTTTACAGGCTCTGAGTAAGGCACAGATGCTCAGCAAAGGCTGTGCGTGTCAGAGGCACGTGCGGCCATGTCAGAGCATGTGTATGGGAAATTTCCTGCCTTGACCATTTTGGTGTGTAACCACTTGTCCAGACCACTTGTTTCTCAACTAAGCAAGGGATTCATCAGCTGGCTCTCTGTGTTCTCCGTGATTTTTCCCACCTACATTTAATTTTTCCCAAGGTTGGGCAGGAGGATAGAAAGAAGAAGCAGAGAAAGTTTTCTCAGAACTTTTATTTTCATTGACGTATGATATGTAAATTATGAAGAACACTAGTGGGAATATAGTTATTAAAAGTAAGTAGCAGTGTGACTTAATACAGCCAATCACCAGGAAAGAGATGATAGGGCATCACTGTAGAGTCCGCTCTGCTGTTACGAAGCTGGGAATAAAATGCAATATTTAGTAACAGCCTTTAACATTTCCTTTATTTTATTTCCTTAACGTTTAACTGTGATGTGCAACTGAGCCAGGAAGGAACTGCTTATTAGCCTTGCCAAGTGTATTGTTCGTGGAAATCCTGAACAATTTTGCTGGCATCCAGAGAACTGAACCAGGCACAGGCTGGTTTTGAAGACTGTGATGGAGCAGAGTCAAGCTGAAGTTCCTAAATATTGCCTGATTCTGAAAACGAGTGTCTGGAGATCAAATTTTCCACTGTCTTATATTTATAGGGAATTTTGTTTGATTTCATTGATAGTATAAATGTTTAAATGCTAAGCACAAACATTTATATTGTTATTAATAGTATCATGAGGAAAGGAAAATAAAAGAACTGGCCTGCCTGTCCTTACTTAGACAGCAGAGTATGGTTTTTATTCTGTTTATTATTGCATCTTTTAGTGCTGAACAGACAAGAGTGTTTAATAAATGTTTTCTTCACCATTTACCCTTCCTAAAGAAAAAGAACATCCCCATTCTGCAGGTGACTGAACTGGAGACAGAGTCAGCACTTATTTGCCTAGCATTCAGACAAATGAAGCAGGAGCTGGGCTGCTTTCTCTGACACAGGTGTGGAGCAGAACAAAATTAATTTGAGAAAACCAGTGCCAGAGAGCACGACAGGAGGGAATATCACCATTTTCCAGCCACTTCTGTTTACGCTTGCATTGTGATCTGGGGCTAGTCTGTGTATGGACAGGACCTGCAGGAAAGTTAATAAAATTGTATTTTAAATGTATTGGTAAAATTGCATTACCTCACTCAGGTGACTTAAAAAAAAAAATAAAATAGGCCTTAATTCTGTTCCTTTTAATTCTCTTGGCACTATAATGTGATTTACCTGATCCAATTTAAATATACACCTTAAATTAGCTCAGCTTACCTTTCCTCAGCACCCCCACATAGCCAGGACCTAATTTTGTTTTCTAAGTCTTGAAGCCATATTCCCCATGTAGGAAGCCCCTAATCTTGTCTTCTAAGTCTTGAAGCCATGTTCTACCCTCTCTTCTCAGTGCAACTGGGAGATTTCTTATTTCTGCACTTCAGAGATTGCTATGTGCCCTGCCATCACGCAGTTAATATAGCCAGCTCTTAAAAAGGTCAGTGATATTAGCAGTTTTTGTCGATACGGAGTTACTCAAAAAACTGATGATTAAAAAGAAGGTGTGAAAGAACAGGCCGAGATAATAACTCACAGAGTAAAAATGATGAAATGGTGCAGTAATTACAGCTTGCAAAATCAAAAACCCCAATGTGACCAGCTGTGGGACTTGTGACAGTTTCATTAAGGCGAGGAACTGAAGAGAGCGTGTGAATAGGGGCTTTTGAAAACCGTTTTCCTGGCACGAGGATGTGGAGGAGCTGGGTTTGCACTTGGTGGCAGTGCTCTCCTGCCCTGCCAGCAGCCCCAGCTGCCTGTGCTGTGCTGCTGCCTGCAGAAGACACAGACAGAGAGTGATGTCTCTGCACAACCCAGGGCTCATAACCTGCCTAATATTGTTTTCTTAATTAATTTTAAATCCTGTTCCTTTACTCTGATAGAGCTCTGCTGCTTTAGAGCTTTCGTTGCTGTCTAAAGGACTCCCTAAAGAGAAAGGGAGGAAAGAAATTTCTGGAAATGGGTGAAAATGTTTGTAATTATTGTAGGAGCAGTTATCTCTGTTATCAAGAGTCTTTTGAGAGTAAGGATAGATGTCAGAAGGAGAAAGGTGGGGAGGTCTTAGGGCCATGCTTGGTATTTAATTTTTGCCTGGGAAAGCACTAACCTTAACAGACTACCCCTATTTTTGCTCTCCTTCCTCCTCTTTCTTTCTCCTTCCTTTTTCCTTCTTCCCCTTCCTTTCTCCTTCCTTCTTCCCAAGAAGACTGGACTCCTGTAAGGGAAATGCTGTGACTTCCCCACTCTTAGCTGTGACATGTTAAAAATGCAGAAACACACCAGCCTACAGCAAATATCCATTGCCAACGCATTTACTGACTGTCCTTCAGCTCTCCAAGAGGGCAGGAGAACTGGAAAGTCAGGTTCATTGCAAGGTTACTTGTCACTGACAGCACCAGAAACCACAGATTGCTCTCAAATGAAGCTCTGGTCCTTATGTGACTCACAAAATTACAAGGATTGAGTGTACTAGACCTGAGCTGTTGCCTCTCCTTCAACAAGACATCCACAGCACCACAGGTGTTGAGGGGGAAATAAAGTGTCCTTCAAATGCCCTGTGCCTTGTGTAAGGGGAATCTTGCAGAATTTATGCGGTGTCCTGACTGATTTTGCTGGTAACAGATGAGAGTCCTCTAGCACCTCTTTAGGGTGAGCTCACTGATGATCTTGCAGCACATGGTAACACAGACCTACTGACCACTCTGGTCTACTGGAATGAAGTAGAATTAATGTGGTGCTGTCAAGTCTCACAATTTTATTATTAATTTCGTAGCATTCGATGTTTTTCTCAGTGCTTCAGTCTTCTTTCACATGACATGCAGAGAAGCTCATTTCTCTTCTTTTAAAGGGAATGTGTGGCTTTTCCTCTTTGTGTGGAACAGATTGAAAATGTGAAAAATAGAGGCTTTGATTGTAGGAAACAAACTCCCTTCATTTGCCCAGGAAAATGCGAGGCACTTTAGTGTCACAATTTTTGCAAGCCTCAGATAACCAGTAGTCAAGATTAGTGGAGTGGTCTCTTCTTCAGCTTTACAGACACATTTTTTGCATAACAAAGTGAAATGTTTGAGACTCTTACCCTCAAGGTACATGGGTTGGTAATGCACTGTGGTGGAAAGAACTATGTAATCAGAGAGTTATAATGCAGGCAGCAAAAAACAAAAGGTGGGTCAAATCTGACCATGTGTAAATACAGGATGAAATAGGAAGCTTTGTAAAAATTAGAGAGAATCTGAAGATGTCTTCACCAAAGCAGCAGGAGAGGGAAACCAACTGGCTTTTTAAATGAACTTATTCCTGAGAAGAAGGTGAAGTTCAGACCAGACACAGTGACACAGGACACCTCTTTATTTACTCAAATTTGGAGGTTGGTTATGCACCATGTAAGTTCATAGTCCATTCTAGGTGCACAGGTTAAATATTTGATGCTCAAATGGGCCCAAAGCACAGAAATCATCTCTTTACCATGACACACAGTGAAAGGTAAGGCTAGTGTGGTTTCTGTGGCTGCCTGGGGCGGGCCGTTCAGCAGCAAACATTGTTCATGGATTTATCTATCAGCAGAGATGAGCCTCATTGCTTTTACAGTTCAGTGGAGCCCCTGATCAGCCCAATCTCAGTAACGAACAGAGGCTGTGAAATAATTTGTATCCTCTATTAGAGACAAACAAGCAAGAACACCACTTAAGGAAGCAATATAAATAATGAATGAGTGGAGAAATATGGCCCTTTCTGACAGAAATGATGCTGGTTTTAATTTGTGTTTATGGCACCTAAAGTAATGGGCACATGAAATATGCATGGAGAGAAAGAACCAGGAAAAAAAATCCCTGCAGAACGCGACCGCAATCCCCTGGACTCTGACCAAAACTTGCAATGGTAAAAATGTAACGAGGCAAAAAGAAAGCTCCAGTAGGAAGAGAAAATAATAAACACAGGAAAAATACAGTGCATATCTTTCTCTGATGCCTGCTGCACTACTAGGAAATCAAAACACTTTTTAGGAAATGAGCTCAAAGTGTAAGATTGCCTAATGAGACAGTCTTTAGCATTTGGTATAATGAAGTCAAATCTTTATGGAGGGAAAGGTAGTGTTTCAGTGCTGCTTTTGTATAGAATGTCTGTTTAAAATATATGAATCCCTCTTTCAGGAGTCATTCAGAGTGGTTTTTCTCTAAATTTAAGAATAATATGCCATGAATCAGAATATGATAAGGATGTAGCCCATCATCTTGAACCTTCCTCTGGAAAAACAGTTTAAATTTTGTTAATTTTTTTCTTGAAGAACATTTTAGAAATTTGAAAATAAGGACTAAAATTATTTTGGCTTTCATAGTTGAAATTACTTTTTCCTGGATTTTTTAAAACCTAAAAAGTCTACAGAGGTGTTAAAATGTCTGAATATGATAAGTAGGGCCCTACTTTTTTTAACTGAGGTGCTGAACAAACCTGCAGTGATCAGAGCGATCACAGGATATCGTTTTTTGTCCTAGAACAAAAGTGCAAACATTTTGTTTGAGCTTGACCATAGAATCTGGTTTCCCAAAGTAGCACATACAATCTGAATCTCAGGAAACAACAGGCCAGCTCTTTCAGCAGTGCTGGGAATGGAATGGAATACAGGAGTTATATACTTGAATTTTAAATCTGGATTTTTCTAAATTAAGTTTTCCACAAAAGTGAGATGGTACCATAAATTTCATAACAGGACTTCTACATATCATAAAAAAACTCCTGTACTTTTTCTTCACAATTGCCTAAAGCTGTGGGGCTATAATACCCCTGTACATGTATAACCTATGTATCAAAATCACATCTCCAAAGACTGTGTGTTATCCATCAAAGTGTTTGTACTGGTTTTGCATGGCCTAGTTTTACTAGCAGTGAGGCTACAGGGCTTCTGTGAGAAGCTGCTGGAAGCTTCCTCTGTGTCCAGCAGAGCCAGTCCGTGGTAGCTCCAAAGACAGACATGCTGCTGTCCAAGGCTGGGCCAATTAGGAATGGTGGTAACACCTCTGGGATAACAGATTGAAGAAGAAAGAAAAAAAGTGATTGTGCAGATGTAATTGTGGCCAGAGAAGAGTGGGGTGAGAATATGTGAGAGGAACAACTCTGCAGATACCAAGGTCAGGGCAGAAAGAGGGGGAGGAGGTGCTCCAGGCACCAGAGCTGAGATTCCCCTGCAGCCCGTGGTGCAGCCCATGGTGAGGCAGCTGTGCCCTGCAGCCCATGGAGGTGCACAGGGATGCAGAGATCCACCCACATGGCAGAGCAGGTGGATGCCTAGAGGAGGCTGTGACTCTGTGGAAGACCCATGGAGAGAGGGGCCCAGGCTGGAACAGCCTGTCCTTCGAGGACAGAACCCTGTGGAAGAGTGACCC
>VXBT01005970.1:21660-99174 GCA_013400235.1 Oriolus oriolus
TGGAAGAGTGACCCACTCTGCAGCAGTTTTGGGAGGACTGTTGCCCGTGGGAAGGACTCACACTGCAGCAGGTCCCAGAGAGCTGTTGCTGATGTGAGGTGCACTCACATCGGAGAAGATCTCAGTGAACTGTCTCCTGTGGGAGGGACCCCAAGGTGCAGCAGGGCAAGAACTCCTCTCCCTGAGCAGTGGGAGAAGCCTCGGGTGCTGAACTGACCATAACCCCCATTCACTGTCTCCTCGCACCACTGGGGTAGGAGATAGAGCTGGAAGGAGAGAGGAGTTGGGGGAAGGTGTTTTTGAGGGCTTGTTTTACTTCTCATTATCCTGCTCTGATTTTGTCAGTAATAAATTCACTTCATATCTCTAAGCTGAGCCGGTTTTGCCCATGACAGTACTTGGTGAGTGATCTCTCCCAGTCCTTATCTCAACCCATGAACCTTTTGTTATTTTTTTTTTGTCCCCAGTCCAGCTCCAGAGGGGAGTAAGAGAGTGGCTTTGGTGGGTGCCTGGCATATGGCCAGTGTCAACCCACTACCATGTTATAGTTATGAATCATGGACAGGCTGTACTGAGAATTGTTAGTTCCAAACTGAAAGATAGTAGTCCCTAGATAGATGAAAGGTTACAGGAAAGAGAGAAAAACCCCACTCCATAACAAGAAGAAAATCAGAGACAAAATTTCTAAGGGTGAAAACAGCAAAGGAGTAGAATGTCCTGATTATTGAGTATCCATCTCTGAGATGCTAGAAAAATGTCAGAGTGCAATTTCTGTCCAGCATGACTTTGGCCCGGGCAATTCCCCAGGATCATGGCATTAGCGGGCATGTATGCAGAAGATGAAGAAGGAAGCTGCTTGAGGTCTCTTTCAGTTCCACTGGTTCAGTGAGCTAATGAAATAACCCCATTGTTTGTGAGTTCGTGGAAGTATTGTGGGATTGCTCTAGCAATACTCATCAGAATTAATAATATATCTGAGTTAGAAGGGTGCAGTGCCCAGCTTCCAGGGTGTACAGGGGTCCCTCTACAAATGCTCAGTATGTTTTCTTCCTCCTTGGTTGAAAGATTTTGTCCATGCCAAAGGGAAAATTATCAGTCAAGAGTGAGCGGAGCTGTGCTGGAAGCAAGAGAACACAGGTGGGAGAGGGGTGCAAGCCTGGGCTTCCCTGGGAACTTTGGCTGTCCTGGCTGGTGAAAGTGGAACAGTTCCTTTGTGTTTTGTTTGTGTGCCTAAGAACACATTTGAGAATGCACCTATCAATTTTTTTCTCGAAGAGGTACCTTAAGTGCCTTAAGTGTCATTTTTTTCAGCTGAAAGTCCTCTGCAAGTCCCATCTGAATCTGCTTAGAAGTCTGGTTACTCAGAACATGCATTTTCCAGAGAATTTGCTGAAAAGAAAAAAATAAAGAGGAATAAGGCCCATCTCTAATCACTCTAATGACAAAACCATTTGTTTACAAGAAATTCTCACAGATGACACAAGAATTTACTCTTAATGTCTTTGGATCAGATTGTCGCATGGTACAAGTTGGAATATATGTTTATGTAACTCAGCCTTTCGGTTGGTACTTCAGAGATTTCCTTTGCACACAAAGATTTGCACACAAAACGTAATGAGGCTATGGCCCTGCCAAAATGTAGCAATAGGAGACAGACTGGGATCTTCAGCTGATGGAAGTCAGTATATCTCCATTATTTAAATGGTTTATATAGGCCTTAGCTGGCATGAAATGCATGTCCATGCATTTGAGCAAGGACAAAGGAAGGACTCATCATTCCTTTGCAAGGACTCCCAGTCAGGTATTTCTCATTCTCACCAGCTTCTTTCTCCAAAACAGTCTACAAAACCCAATCTGTGACATTCAGCAAGTACTGGATAACAAGCATGGGCAAAGAAAATCTTCAGCAAGCCTAAGATTCACTGGGTAGGTAAAGGAGAACCGTAAAAAAGTGCCCTTTCCAGGACTCTGATGGGAAGCTTAAGCAGGCAAAACTGTTCTTTGCTCACGTGCTGACTTTTGACTGTGGATTTCCTACTCAATGGCCTTTTGAGCACAAGGCAGCATAAATGAAAAAATTCCAAACTACTGGTAGAAATGTACATGCCCCTTAGCTGTTCTTCAGAAGGGTCTCTGTGAGATGAGCAGGGGTCAGACCTTACTATGGGAAATACATATACCATGTGCAAGTACACTGGTTAATATCTCTTCGTGTGAAAAGCTAAACAAATATGTTACATTTTATTGTCCAGAAAACCAAACACTGTCCCCCAGCAGGGAGGACCACAATTTTTCTTGCATTGGGCTCTGCAGGAATCCTGAACTTCAAGCAAACCACGAGAATTGTTTCTCAGCAAGCCCCAGGATGACAGTAAAGGCAACAAAGCTAAGTGACAGAAAGAAAAAAGCGCAACTGTCACAGCAAAATGGACATTGTTTTCAAAAGAAAAGCAGCTTTCTCTGTTCCAGGGCTTTTTCTTTAATCTCATCTGTGCTTTAGCGCGAAATGGTAGACTCAAGATAAAAAGCAGCGTTCAGTGCCGTGAGAGCTCCTTAACATTTGTTAACAGCCAGTGATGAATTTGCAGAAACCTTCCAGACCCTTTCCAAATGGGAACAGGTCTGGGCTAGATCTACTTTGAAAATTGTTGCAGTGCTGCCTTGATCCCTTTCATGTGCATTTAAAAAACATTTAGTCTGGGACTCAATAATGCTGGTCAGGTAAGTAAGACATCCTCAAGAAGCCCTCCTATTAGACCTCCAGCTTTTCCAGTTGAACAACATCTTTGATAGCAATAAATTTCCACTGTCCCACCCAAGCCTGTGATGGGTCATGCTTGACTGGAGGGCTGTCTGTTTTGTGGTGCTGGTGTAATCCTGCCAAGGAAGAGTATGATTCTGGAGGGCCAAGGCTTGTGAGCTACACAAAATGTGTTAGAAATATCTGGAGTGGAGTCCCTTTTCTTGTGCAAGAGAAGCAGGCAGCATGGCAGATTTTGTACTGTTAATAAAAGCCAGCTCTGCTAGGAGGGTCTAATGTCTGCAAATTCTTAAACAAATATTAATGGGACCACCATCTTTGCATTTCAAAAATAAAGAAAAAAGAAAGCACACACATTTTGCAAATATACTTATTGGAAGAGCTGCTTAACTAGCTTTGAACTGTGCTTCAGATGGATATATTTCAGACAGAGGAGAACAGTAAAGCACAAAGCAGACTTGTAAAGCGACACCACAGCCCCAACTGTATCACACACAGCTCTAAAATAAGCAGATCTTTCTTTGATAAGTCACTTAGATTATTTGAATGTTGACCAGGAAACTGAGTCTTCATGGAAGAAATTACTTTTTCTTTGCATTGTGAAGAAATATTTCCTAGAACATGGGCAGGGCAAGAGCTAAAATCCCTGATGCTTGTTATTAAGGACATTGTTATGAAATACAATGCTTGGTAGTTCTTTGGAGGAGGGATTTTCTTGCTACAAAGACTGTACTATTTCAACAGTTATTTTAATAAAAACATGTCCAAATGCATTTGTTTAGCCAGTTTTCTCTCCTCTTTTATGGAGCAGGAAGTTTCCGATTATGGTTTTTGAAAAGCCTGTGTGGATATTGCACTGAAAAGACTTGCTTTGAAGTAATGGCATTCTTACATTTTATCATACTGAAATGCTGAAATAACAATTTGAAACACAAGGTTTTACTTCCATATGTTGATTCAACACAATTTTTTTCTTAAATATTTCATCTATCATCACAAAAATCAGAACATCACTAACCTCAGAAAATACCAGCACTGTACCCCGAAATAAAAAAATGTCTGTGTGATCCCATTATCACCAGGAAAATGTTCCAGTGCAAAGTATTAGACATTGTTAGAGTTCATTAAAAAATCCTTCCTATTGGCTTCAACTCTTTATTACTTGCCAGGAGAGGAAATTTTTCTATATTATGGATTTTTTTTTCATCATGGACTAGAGACACCACAGTTCTTGGTTCAGCTGTGTGCAGAGAAAATTGAAAACGGAAAGACTTCCAAAGTCTGCTGAGGTTCTGGAATCTAGCGGGGAAGGCTGACCTTTTTGCATGTGGGATGAATATATCACACAGAAATTTCAGATCGGTGCCAACCCCAGCACTGATTTTTTCAGTTCAGCTGCTGATTGGCCATGAGCTACACCAAGGCTGCCAAATTCATTTCCCGAATAGGCCCAAGTGACTGGCCCTGACTCCATGCAACTGCAAAGATGTGAGGTCTGCATACAGCTGATTTGATCATGTCTCCTCCCTAGGAACTTGCCTGGCATTTGGCAGCTTATGACTATCAAATATTTATCATATTGTCAGAAGACAAAGCCAGAGCTAATTGGTGTTTTCTATAGCAACAATGCAGCCTGTTTGATAAGCAGTGAGAGTTTCCTCAGCACTTCAAGGAATTGGAGCTTCTCAGCCCAGTGTCGTATTTTTCAAAATTCCCGTTCATCTACACAAGGTTGCCAAGCCGTGAGAAGGTATTTGCTGTGTATTCTACAAACTGGAAAGAGAGGCTCACCATGCAGGCGAGCCACCGTCACTGGCCAGGCAGTGCAGGGACAGCCAGGTCTGGGGACAGGCACCAGAGATGCTCTGGCTGGCCTCTGTCACTGCAGCCACAATAGGAGGGGAAGGGACAATATTAGGACCCAAAACATTCTGAGCCAAGGTAGAAAGCCACCTCAGCTTTTGTAGAAAGGATGCTACCACGAGCTCTGGCTTAGGGCTGGAAAGAAAAGCATGTTTTCTGTGATTGTCTTGGTGTGATAGTACTTTTGATCCTGGCCAAGTCAGAGATCACACAGAAAGAAAAAAAACCCACAACAACCCCCAAACAAACAAAACTCCACCCCCACATTAAATTAAGGATCAGATTGTTCCTATTTTAACTCTGTTGATTCATCCAGCCAGGTTCTTCCAACAAGATTTTTGCTGCACAAAGAGCTTGGGGCATCTAAGAAATAAGGGCTTGGGGTCTGGAAATGCTTAGTTAAAATTTTGGCTTTCACTACCTGGTGCAGTTTCCAGCTGGCTAATTCATGTTTTAGTGCCTCAGATGGTTCATCAGCAAGGCAGAGTGACAGCAGTGTCCCCATAGAACCAGTGACTGGGGAATAAAACCATGTTCCTAAATATGTAGATTATTAACAATGAAAAAGTGTAAATACAAAGAAGAAAAATATGCTTATTTTTATGATGTAGTAGTCATGTAAAGGACTGTGATCTCTGCTAGCCAAGAATAGCTCCTAGCGACTTTGTGAGGTAAGATTTTAAATTAGTTTCAAGTTGACAGTGGTTGCTTATAGTCATCTGGGTATGTATTTGTATATCTGAAGATTATGGTAAACTACTTGGATTTGATGCCTGTTTTAAAGAGTGTCTAAGGAGTGGGTTGACTGTGATGTGCAACACAAAAGATAGAGTTTGTTCTCTCTGTGAGGATATAACTCCAATTCTGTGGTCAGCTATTCTGAGGAGCTTTACAAAACAAAAAACAACTTAAAACTGCAGTTGAAGAGATAGCACTTTTGGTCAGTGCTATGTGAAAGTTCATTGAAGGCTTGTGAGCAACCCTTACTCCTGAAGAAAGACCCCTGCTGTCCTCATAGACATAAATCTTGTCTAATTTCAACAACATTTTGGGATGGCTTGTGCCATTGGGCCAGACTTTTGCATGGAAGGGGTCTGGCTTTGTTTTTGCTTTGACCTCCAAGGATGTTGCATATGACTTTGTTTCCTTGCATAACATTTCCCACAATGTAAAAAATTACCTTAAAAAGAATGGTTTTGTTTTGCCAGGGAGATAGGTATAAATATTAAAAGCAGGCCCAGATAAAACAATAAACATTCAAAACAGAACTTTGGACTATGCTTTGTCTTGGAATCCATTTGTCCAGCATGTGTGGATTGAGAGATATACTACCTTCCCTTGGGACTTGAAACCAGGAGGGTTTCCACAAGTCATCTGACCACATGGCATGGTGTATGTTATTCAGATGCTTGCCCACACCAAGCTGTCAGAAAAGGTCTCTCTCTCTCTCTCTGACACAGACTGCAGTTGTTTTACAAGAGCTAAGCTCTGTAATTCCTGGGATGACTTCTGTTGCAAAGAAGTGATGAGCTGACTGACACCTGAGTGCAGGGTCAGGATTTAACACACTTGCAGGTGTGTCCCACTTCGAGGAAATGTTGGGAAAGCACATGGGCTTTGTGCGTGTGTGCATTTGTTTGTCCTGAATTTCTGCTGTGATGAGTCTAGCTCTCTGTCAAGCAAATCATCTCATCCTGCCATCGAGCTGCTATGTCAAAGCCTTTTCTGGGCTTACATAGAGGAAGTTCCAAAAGGTACCCATTGCGCTACTTGCCAGACCCTCTTCAGAGGGAATGCCTACGGGAAATTTTTTTTTGCTGCGGGGTGACCTGCAACAGGATGCTTGGTGTTCAAGCATGGCTTAAGGCCCAGCCATTCTGGGGGAAAGTACTTGGTTACAAGAGCAGGTTACTACAGCACAAGGGGGAAATGTCAGTTTATAGCTTTCCTAAACATGCTTGTTTTAATTTGGACTCGGAAGAACTACCTATATTTCTCAGCGTTTCTGTGAAACTGAAGGTACGGCAGTGTGTACCAATATATTGATGCTACATAGTAGCACAGATGGTATAAATTGGTATAGGCTCAGTGCAAACAGTTGCATTTTTCTTTCTCCAGAAGGAGCTGAAGACATAAGGAATTAACAAAAGGTTCTTATGTCACCTTGTAAATTATTCCACTCCCCTTTTAAGAAGAGGTGATTCCAGAGGAGAAAACCCCTGTGTTCTTACTGTATGTCCGATAGGACTGATTTTGAGATAAAGACTGATGTTATTTAAGAATATACTTTCCACTCACCTCTGTATGTATTTATTTATTTATTATAATTCCTCACACACAAGAGAACTAAGTCTGTTCCAGCTTCCACTCCATATGCTGTGTCCGTTCTAAGCCAGTCTCTGCTTTTCTTTTATGCACAAGCTGATGAGAGAGAAAAAGGTGGGAAAGCTGCTCACAGCTTTGCTGGCCAAGAAAACACTCCCATATTTCCCACAATTAGTCTCCAAACTTTGTTTGCCGAAGAAACCTTCTTTGTTTTCCAAAATGTATGAATCAGAAGCCCTGAGTGTCATGGCTTAGTAATGCTATTCCCCAATTTGCTGCCTTCTCCCACCGTGCTGAGACTCCAAAACCATGCACTGCTCACTGGCTTCCCCTCCCCCCACTTCCACCTGCAGGTGGCCAGAGAGGAGAATTGGAGACACAAANGTCTTGCTCCACTGGAAAAGGAGCACCCTTTGTTCTGAGATGTGAGAGACAGTCCCTTCCCCCAGCTCCTAGCAGTAACATATAATGCTATGGAATATCATTAATGTTGTAGCCATGCCCACACAGCTCCAGGCTCTGCTCCCTCACAGCTGATCTGGACCAAAACCAATTCACTAAATCGAAAATATTTTTGACATACCCTTTGGGAGAAAGCGACTGCAAAAGTACCTGTGAGGATTCGCTGGGTGGCAAAAAATTCTTATTGTATGTCAGCTTAGCTTTCCCAAGGAACTGTGTNAATAAAGGCAAAAAAAAAAAAGGTGAAGAGCTCAAACCAATGGTAGCCATGCCACCCAAACCGCTCCCTCTCGTCAGGACCAGTGTTACCCCACTGCTCCATCTGCCAGTCTTGCTCCACTGGAAAAGGAGCACCCTTTGTTCTGAGATGTGAGAGACAGTCCCTTCCCCCAGCTCCTAGCAGTAACATATAATGCTATGGAATATCATTAATGTTGTAGCCATGCCCACACAGCTCCAGGCTCTGCTCCCTCACAGCTGATCTGGACCAAAACCAATTCACTAAATCGAAAATATTTTTGACATACCCTTTGGGAGAAAGCGACTGCAAAAGTACCTGTGAGGATTCGCTGGGTGGCAAAAAATTCTTATTGTATGTCAGCTTAGCTTTCCCAAGGAACTGTGTTTTCATATTAAAGCAGTAGACAAGAATGAGAGAATATCTGTTGCATTTTATGGTCTCTGCTATAAGATTCTGCTGTAATCTTATTATTATGTAGCTCTGTTCTTCACCTATGAATGTAGAAAACTCGACGCTAAGACACATTTTCCCCATATAGGGAATATAGGGAGAGGTTTGCCCCTAAATGCCTTTCAGGATATAAGAGAAGACTTCTGTATTTGCTGTTTCTGAGCTCCATTACAGAGGTTTCCGGTTTGCCTGGGAGCATCACTGCTGTCACTGTAGGCAGCATGTGCTAAGGTCTTACAAGAGAGGCCGTATTTTAGAGCAGTTAGGTTCTTCTGGGGTTTGACAGCATTAGGCTGCTGGACTCTAATAACTTATAATTATGTAACCTGTGAGTTAGGAAAACATCCAGAGGTTTTCAGACTCTGCTGATGAATTTAATCACAGTTTAAAAGCTTTGTCAGATGAGCATAAAAAGGATTGTGCAGTGTAGCACTCTTCTGTCCACTCAGTATAGTTACTCTGTGTTCAAGTATTGCACCTGAATCAGCAGTTCGAAACACTTGAACTTTCCTGTTCCACTTAAAACCAGCCCCAGGTTGTTGATGGTCCAAAGGACCCCTCCTGGCAAGGTACCTACTAGTGAAAGAGGAAAAAAAAAGAGAAGAAAAGAAAGAACAAAAGGCTTTTAACTTGCACTGCACATGATAATGATAGAGTGCCTTCAAAGAGCACTGGGGTTTTTGAAAATCACAGGAGTGCAAAGAGGTCACCCATAGATATTTGAATTATTAACATATGTTTAACCATTAAAGAAAGATGTATTGATAGAATATCAATGCGCTTAATTATTTAGGTACACAAAGTACGGCTTAGAAAACAAATTAAGTATTCCCCACAGTTTGGGAAAGACAAACCTTGAATAAATGCATCATAAAAGGGTTTGTTACCACAGGGCCTGGTAATAACAGATGATCTTAGTGTATCATGGAAAATGTGTTTATGTTGGTTGTATTTATTTTGGTTACAAGATGAGCCTTCATCTGTTATCTGGGGTGAGATGGAATGGAGAAAACCACAAAGAACCAACTCTGTGCTTGAAGGGAAATGTGGCAGCTTTTTTTTTGTGGTTTTCAAACAAATAGGTTTTTGAAAGAAGTGTGCACAGCTGTTTGAGGAAAAAAATCCACCTAGTAAAATATCTCACATGTGCTGTTTTCTGTGTCTCTAGTCAGTACCACTGACTGCACTGTTAATGCACATCCTGTGGTAAGACCAGGACATCTCTCTTCTAGTCTTTGTCGATAGGAAAAAAGTACTGTGCTCTTGGAACGTGTTGATCACTTTTTCTTGTCAGCTGTGGCAAATAAAATCTTGAATCATTGCATATCTACTTAGTAATATACTTGTGGCTGAAATTCCTTCAGATTTTGATTCCAATGTATGATTATTGCATAGTTTCTTCAGTCATCCGTCAGCTATTCAAACAATCCAAGCAGATTTTCGATAATAAGTCCACAGGAGTACAAGATAAGTACTTTTTTCTATGTATGTGATATTAGAAACATTGAATTAGTAAGCATAGTTTTGGGAAATCCTCCTAAGGCTTGCCTTTATTTTATTTATAGTTTGTGGCCACTTGGCTGAGCTAGGTGCCCAGTACTCAGCAGTGTGTTTCATCAACAGTCAGGCTGCATGTGCTTCTCTACCATCAGTGCTGGAGGACTTGCCATGGCAGGTGAGCTTTGTGCTGGTGTTTTCCATGCCTAGAGACAGACAGGGTAGTGGCTGACAATATATGCGTATCTGTTGCTCCCTTGGCTGAAAGAAAATGAAATGGTATGTCCTCTTCCCCAGGCACTAGAGAGGAACCTCTCTCCTAGCTATAGCCCTGAGGGCAGGCTCATGATGGCTGGGAAGCAAACAGCTGTCTGTAGCCTCCGAGGGGTCAGAGGAGGGAGAGAGTCCAAAGCCAGCTACAGCTAGAACGTCTGTGGCACAAGTGAGAACCAGAAAAGTTTGGGTACCTCTGAGTATAACCTCAGGACTGAGCTGAACTGGAACATGAGTGCTGAATGACACACACTTTGTTCGCGATGACTCCAAGGTGGGAAAAATACTCTCAACTATCTTTGTGTCACTGTACTTTTGTGATGTCAGAAAATATACTTTTGTTTTAGTATAAAGGTGTGAGATAATACTCAACATAGTCAACTTGAAAATTCAACAGGAAAGCTGGTATGCATGTAGGAGAAAGAAAAAGAGGAAAATGCAGGAATAAAAAAAAAATTATTTGTAGCCAAGAGTTGTACAAGCAATTCTCATTGTGCTGGAAATTAAACAGCTAAACAGTGATATATCACATGACATCTAGTCTCTATTGTGTCTGAAGAACCGCATCTGAGACATTTTTGTTGCTTTATTTGGTTTTGTTTGTTGGGTGAAGATTTTCAGCTTGTCGGTCATGTGCATAGTATTCCGCCTATGTTTTACTATTAAAGCACAGCAATCATTCTGGAATTCACACTGCAGTTCATTGCTGCATTTTGGCAACTGCAGTTGTCTGGCAGATGTGGGGTAGCCAACTCTGGGCTTCCTAGGAAAATCAGGCTCCAGGCTGTCTTGGAAGCATGTGTCCCATGCATCTCACTCGGGAGAAGATGGTCACAGAAGGTGTTTGGCTACAATTCAAGCTGTAACCATGTCACAAATGAAAAACCTGTCTTTAACCCAGTGGAGCAGAGGCAGCTCTCCGTTCAGGTCACTTTGGTCCAGGGCTTGCACATAGACCTTGTCCTCCTGACTTGTCTTGGGATGTAGTGGCAAGGGAACAAAGGCAATATTTATTCCATGGTCTTGGGGTGTGAAACATCGGGAGGCTGTGGAAGTGGACTTCTAATGTTTTTGAGGGAGAGCTCTCTGTCCCTTGTTCCATAATTTTAGGGAACTTGCTGAATAATTCAGTTCTAATAGGCTGTAGGGACTTCTCACGTGTAGGTCTTCTGCCAGTTAATAATACTTAGTACGTACATTACTCTTTGCATCTGCAAAGCACTTTACAAACATTAACTAATTAAGCCTCACAACACTCTGGGGAGGTAAGTATAAGTAAGTTATTATTGTTATGTAAGGGAGGCTCTTGGCACTCCTCTTAGTAGAAGTCTCGGGGGAAATCCTAATCCTCCGCACTGCAGCCCTTTCTGATCTTCAGTCCCATTTGTGAGTTACACTTACACAGTGAATTCAGAGATTAAGCCACGCTCCCACTCCTTGCACTTGCATAAGGAAATTTTACATACTCTACAACTGCTTACTTGCCCCTCACACCAACTCTTGGTGCCAGCAGAGACAGCTTTAGGGATTGCATAAGTCTTCTGTGACTCTTCTCCTGGGTCTCTTTCCGTCTGTAGAATCCAGCATCTTGAAAGACTGCGGTGATCACAAGTGTAATGATGATTTTCTTGGAGAAGTCAGAAAGCTTGGGGGAAAAAAACAAATAAGCAACACCCATAAGAATATGGTATGGGGAAAATCACATGAATTTGTACTTAGAATATAGAAGTTTCTACTTTAGGACATAATCCCAGCTAATGATAAAGATTCTGTTGATGTCAGCCATGCAGGAACAGTCTGAACAAAATCATTAGAGATCCCTGTATTTTCAGCAATGCATGGATTTCCAGCATGGAATTTCCAGGAAAGCCAGGGGAAACTGTGCCCAAATCCTGCACATTCAATTTTATTGAGAAAATTTTATTGAGAAAGCAGTCCCCAAATGCAATGTCAGTAAAAGCAACATCAACCAGTACTGATGGTTTTTCCAGCTTCCAGAAGAACTTTTCTGCAAAACCTGGGCCACATTTTTTGAGTTGCGCAGAGGTTTCTGGCAATGCCTCATGCAGGGGTGCTGTGCAGGGAGGTCTGAAAACGCTGTCAGCTGTGACCAGCTAAGACTTTGGGAAGTGCATGTCAGAAGCAGGAAAGCATGCTCCATAGGTCACATCATGAATTTCTGACAGGGGAATGCTCTGTATGGCTCTGATGAAAACTGGCTGATGACTCCATTGAAAAAGCACATTCAAATCTCTGCTCAGCAGAGCTCCTTGTGAGGATTTGGGGTTTAACATTTGTAGTCATAACACCGCTGTTAATACACCGCATTAAAGAGACGCTTTGACAAGGGCAGTGAGAGAAAGCAGGATGGCAGCTGATTTGTCAGTCACTTTCTTTTCTATGGGAACCAGCTGGCTGTTATTATCACTTATCATTTATCATTTAAGCTAGACTTGTTACAAAAAAAATAAAAGAAACAAGAACCCAGAAAAGACCTCCATGGCCAGAAAAAAAGCAAAAGTGGTCTTTGGGGACTTTGGAAGCTTTTTGTGGTTTGATACATATGTAGGCTGATGGTTTTTCAATACACCACTTCCTGCACCAACCACCTTAGCTGCCATATTAAAGTGATCAAGTTTACCACAGACTTACTAAACAGAAATATGCAGTTCACTTAGTCTTTAAACCACATAAATACCAAAGAGGGATTTCTCCAGTTTCCAGCATTCCTCTTGAAACTACTGCTTAATATTAAATCATTAGACCTCAGGCATTTTTTTTTACAACCTTTAAGCAGGCACTTAAAATCTCTGTCATCTCCCACTGGAAGTGAAATGAGTATGTCCTGTGCAGTAGAACACCAAGGGCAAGTTTCCAGTAAGGCTGAAGAATCTTGAAAGGCTTAGCTAGTTGAATAAAGGTGCAACATGCTTGAAGATAATTTGACTTTTTGGAGATGCTTGTTTTTCAAGAGCTGTTTGTGTGTGGCTACTTAACTATGTGTTTTCAAGGGAGCAAGCCTCCGTGCCCTTCACTGAGGCATATATTGGCTTCTGTGCTTTAATTGTGCAAGTAGAGTTCTCTTTGCTATTGTTTGGAGGTGATGCACATGTGCACGTTTGTGTGCATCTGTGTGCATTTATTTACCTAGGTGCTCTCTGCAGGGAGAAATCAAAGATAAACACTTTTTATTAAAGACATATGAAATTTTCTAGTTGTTTAAAAAAAATAGTAAAGACACACTTGACTGCCATTCACACTAAGGAACCAAGGAGCAGAGAACTAGCATAGCCATCAGCGGACACCACCCTGCCCTTTACCCCAGGCACCCCATGCATGGAGCATGCTCCTTGCAAAGACAACCCCACTCCATGCTACCCTCTGCCAGGTCCCTCCTTAAGACTCCTCTCCTTTGTGACCCCTATAAAAGACATGACAGGACTAAATAAACAACTGGTGTGGGGTAACCCCTGTTTATTGGGCTTATCTGTGTTGGGTTGCCAGGACCTTCTGCTCTTCTCATCAGATCCACCTGCTATCTATTGTCTTATGACATAAATTAGGCCTTCAATAGATGTGTGTGGGAGGATGGAAATAAATTTGTTGTGCAGTAGTACAATCTCTAGAACAGCTGGACAGTATCCATGGACAGTACTGCAGGACAGCCAAATGATAACAATCAGCATGTCAGAGAACTGGAGAAACAAACTAAGGAAAGAAGTAACAGGCATTTTTGCTTTAGCTGAGGCCTCAAAAGCATTGGGAGCATATATCTCATTGCCAGGGAGTGACAATTTGCCACTAAGCAAAGGTTAACTCAGGTAGCTCGGATGAGCACACATTTTGCGGCTCCTCCAAGGTGCATCAAGGTGCTGTCATTTGGATGGTTCTGGGAGCAACACAGGAGAAAGCCTTTTTCCACGCACAGTGAGGGATGAGATGCTCCCAGGTGTTGCTGTGTGCCCTAAGGTGCTGTGAGAGCACCTTGAATTGCCTTGCAAGCACGTGGTTCAGGAGGATTTGTCAGAGATACCCAGACCAGTCAGCAGAAGTTTGCCACCCATGTGTCTTAACGGTGTTCGAAAATTCTTTCAGTTGTGGTTTTTGCTGCTTTTTCATAAGTTCTGTCCCAAAGAACATGAGGGAAGCAATCTGCCCTCATTCTCCTGGACTTCAGGAAAATTAAAAAATGAGATCCACAGAAGACTTTTTGCATTAGAAAAGATGTAATTTTTCTCCCACCAAAATATTTATTCAGGAGCATGGTTCACTACGTAATTGTTTATCAACTTTTCCACTTTTGTTTCCTAGGTACAGTAAAGTGCAAGTTTATACCTGCTCCTGCTCCTCTTCCTGTACATACACCATACTTGAACACCAGATGTTTTTGCATTGTTCAGCTACCTGCAAAGTCATTCTTCTTTATTCCTTGTTCTGATAAACCAAAAGCAATTTTGTGCCTCCTCCTGCCACAGTTCAGAAGAGCTTTAAACAATCAAAATTTTTGACCTGTAAGTCAAATTATATTCTTACATGCTCACGTATGATTTCTGTAAGTACTGCATATAGATTTCTGAGGGTAGAACTTGACCCATCAACATCTTTCACCGTGTGCCAGCGTGAGGGAAAATGAGATTGTGCTGCAAAAGAAATTTATCTCAACACAGAGTGGGAGTATATCACACATATGCCACTGATTTTTGTGATTCAGTGTTTTCACTAATAGGATGGTAATAATCTGCACAATTAATCTTCCTCTGAAAATCACTCTTGAAGCAAGATTTAAATATTTATGGGTGATCAGTGGGAATATTTGGTTTGTAATGTCTTTGTTTCCCTTGGGAAGTGTGCTCCTACCAGGACCTGTACCTTGCAGCCAGGCAGCATGCTTACAAGGAAGGAAGGTGCAGTTCAAGCATGTGCTTGAATTTGAAGGATTCTCAAAACTGGCTATTTTGTTCACACTCCAAAGTCATCATCTTTCAATATCTTCTTCACATAAGGCAGAAGTATTAGACTTAGGTTTTAGGAGAAATGGGTGTGTTTTCGTGATGGACATGAGAGTGAGAGGGAGAAAACAGTAGGTTGAGATGAACCCTGCAAGGCAGCCAGCTAACCGTGAGTGGGAGATACGAAGGTCCTGCAAATCCCCCACGTTAAAGTGTGGGACTCAGTTCCTCTTCAAGGCCAAATTCACAGAGCAGATGAGGTTTTTATAATCACTGCCTGCAAAACCTCAGCTGAAGTTACCGTACTTGATGTTTCTGCCAGTATGGAGTCCTTTGATTTCTGTGTTGATACGGAGCTGGCGGCTGTTGCTCTGGTGTGGTGATAATGATGTTCTTCCAGAGAACAGCCACTGCACTCATTTTGCAGATTTTATTTGAAGATTTCTTTTCTTTAAGGCGAAGAGACAATGTTTTAACATGGGAGCACTAAACAAGCAGTAGACCATGTTTTGACTGCACCAGGTGAATTCTTGCAAATTATCCAGGGGCTTCTTTTGCAATTGCTTTGGAGAGTTAAATCCTGGGAACTGCGTCCTTCTCCTCATACTCAGCAGCCCTGAGGCCTGAGGCCCTGTGGTGTGTCAGGCACCTGTAGCTCCTTTCCTACCTACAGATTTTGTTTTAAATATCGAGACAACAGTGACAGGGAAAAGAGTGTTTCTATGTGTGTGAATTATGGTATTTGAGAGTTACAGCAAACTGCTATTTTAAACAAAGTAGCTCAAAGCGTGGTGTGACAGGAAGAACAGGGAGATTTAAGCGCACCCTCGATGAGCTGAGTAGCCCACTACTCACAAGGCTAATGTCTGCTCCGTGTTACGCCAGCCGAGCTCCCTGACATTCTTAAAGCCCAAGTTGTTTGTAAGGCTATTATTAGAGATTTCTTGCTTTCTGAAGCCAAGGGAGGAAAATAGCAACTGAGGTGAATGTTGCAAGGCCCCCAGACTGTGTTTTTGTTTGCGATTTACGATTCAGACGCAGACATCCAGTTCTGGTAGAAATAGCCTTGCTGGTACGTTTGACACTGTGTTTCAAAAGGTACTTATTGAACAGAAAGTGGAAACAAGAAGGGGGTTGAGCTCCTGAGGACTGAAAAACAAGTCAGCCTGTCTGTAGTGCGAGGCACTCTCCTGTTCCCCTGAGGAGAAAGCTCTTAGTAGATTTCAGCTCCTGCAATGACAATGATGTTACGTTTCAAGCTTCTCACTGCACTGTAAATAACATTATGTTAAAGAAGTGTCTTTGGGTAGCAGTACAAAAGTGGAGAAAATGCATTCAGTTAGAAGCAACTCCTACTACTCATTGTAAAATGGAACATGGTTGCCAGCAGTATAACTACAGTCATTGCTACTCTCACCTGTTATTGTTTATATATTGGTTCATTTCATTTCCACCTTTTTGTTCTGTATAATGGAGGTTTAAGCCTGTTCTGGCCTTGTTATTTATATGCTAGTTGCCTTCCTCTGAACATAAAAAAAATATTTATTTAAAACAGATGTAAAACTTTTGCCCAGCTCTTCAGTCAGTCTTCCAGTGGCATAAGTGAAGTAAGCAGACCAGAGGTGATAACAAAGAACATTATCTGATAGCAGTTACAGAAATCCTGTAAGCTGATGAAGGGTTATACAGTTCATTTTTAGCATACTGGTTATCTATAAATATGCTGAAGTGGGGTAGGAGTTCTTTAGGGCAGACTGATCTGCACTGAAAGGGAAAACTGTAAAGCTGAAAATCGGCTTGGGTTGTGACAAAAATATTCAACTGTATTATTTAACTCTTTACTAAATTCATTGTAATTTGAAGCACTTCTGATAACACTAGATAACACACTGAATGAACTCTGAACTCTGATACATAGTTTAAACACCAGCTGTATGCTGTCCAAAGGATGGAGGAGATGATTTGAAACATTTTTCTGTGTCTG
The DNA here is from genome assembly GCA_013400235.1 of Oriolus oriolus. Lineage (NCBI taxonomy): Eukaryota > Metazoa > Chordata > Aves > Passeriformes > Corvidae > Oriolus > Oriolus oriolus. Next base: position 38,466 of record VXBT01005970.1, read on the forward strand.
CATTCCAGCTATGCAGTGTAGTTTGCAATGAACCTGAAATAACAGAACTACAAAGGGAAAAACATTGCTATGGCAACAAACTATTTCTAATTTAAGTGAGCTTGGTGTAAGAAAAGAAGCAACAGTGCGATTTAAACAGAAACAGACTTTGCAAAATAAGAAATGCAGTAATTAATTTAAAACTAAACAGTAATTTAGACCTCTACCTAATATAATTTAATAATTTAGCATTTCCACCTGTAACTCTCTTTTCTCTGGTATTTTCTGAACTTACAGAAACGTAGAACAACATTTTCTGGCTTTAGAAACGAAGACAGGAGTTAATCTCAGGAGAGACATAGGAGTCCCTAAACAAAGCTAGGTACAAAATATGCATAATTCAGGATGTAAGGTCAAGATTACCTATAGTTGGTGTTAGGCACCAAATTAGGAGCCCACATTAGGAGTCCTTATTGCCAGAAGCTATCTCCACATTCAGTGGAGTGCCTTAGAGAAGCATGCCCATTATGTCTTTGGCTGAATTGACAACAGCATATTTTTCAAGGCGTGGTCTCTCTGATTTTTAGGGAGCACAACACTACTGTTTTCTTAATCAGCTGTCTCAATTAGAAGATGAAGCAAGGTCAAAGGCCTCGATTCACTCCAGCAGTTGACAGGAATTCTAAAACTGTATTCCAATGCAAATTAATGACATTCATTTACCATCCTCCAAGCTGCAATGATGATTTCCCTGACTTTGGGTTAACTGCAAGCAACAAGGTCTGCTTTTTCTACAGCCTTGCTGCAGATAATGCTTTGGTCAAAGGACAAAATTTGGAATCTTCCTCTGATAATCAAGAACTTTCTTGTTGTTAGTATAATGGAAATAGATTAAAAAAACCTCCTTTGCTCTGCCTGAGCCTTTTTACAGGCAGATGGCTTGGCTACTGTGTTGGGGGATTTTGTTGTTGTTACATTTTCTTTGTTTATAATTTTTTTATAGTTTTCTTTGAAGGGTAGACCATTCTCTTAGAAAAAACACATCGATAAAAGTGTTTTGTACTTCTATGCAATGCTTTTCCTTCTTCAAGATTATCTCAGCTGCTTTTCGGCAACCCTCAGAAACAAGTCCTTAGGGTGTGTGTGTGTGTAGGAATGTTCTGATTTGTCAGCAAGAGATACGGTACGCTCTGTATAAAGCAATGATGCTGCCTGCACTGCCTGAAGGAATGGACTCTGCTGCCTCTAGCCCTGCAGGACATAAGGGGAAAGTTTTGGGACATATAGGTGACTCTCATCTTGAATGCATTGCCTCTTGGTGATCAAAAGTCTGAGAAGACTAAGCAAGCAATGGATGGCATCATCTCAGCTCTACTCAGCTACTTCAAAAGCTTCTGCTTTGCCATTAAGGTGAACCAGATGATTCAAAGAGTTATTTTTGATTAAGAAAATAGTGATAGCTTAGCTGGCCAATCAGTTTCAAGTAGGCTCTGCAGTTAATAAATGGCAACTTGTTTATTTTATGTTGCCACAAAACACAATTTGATTTGACTGCAGGGAAGCAGTGGCTTTTCCTACGGTATTTGGTTACAGTCTTTCAACTAAGGATAACTGAGGGAGATCAGAATGTTGAAAAATGTTGAAATACTATGATTTCTTCATGTTAAACTTGAACATGTTTAATACTTACAAAAAGATTAAATGACTTTTGGAATCAAATTGAATGATTCAAGCTTACAGAATAAGACTTAATCTTTGGTTGTTCTGCTTCTGCAGAATGAAATGATGTGTTGACCATAGTCAATATGGTTTTTTTGAAGTATGTTTACTGAGCTTGATTGGAAAAACTGTCTTCCTTACCTCTCTTTCACTATGTTTTGGGCCTGAATTTGGTTTTTTGTTTGCTTTTGAAGGAGAATGTTTCAATCTACTTGGAGTAATTTTGTTCACCTCACAGCTGGACACTCCAAGAAGATGGAATTGTATTTATTTTACTGTGTGACTCCTGTGACAGACTTTCTTAAGAAAATATAGGATTTTGATGCAATAAAATTTTTATGTGGAATATTTAAGTTACATAATATCGTCGATTTTTACAGTTAGAATGGACTAGTCATTCCCTTATCAGACCTTCCCTAATTATCCTAAAATTCCATTCAGTCAGTCCTTCATTGTGCCCAATCACTAATGGGTAGAGGTGGAATAAACCCTTTAAACAGATACCAAATCTTGATGAAAAGAGATTGCTGTGAGGTTATCTGCAACATCTTCTAAGTTTCCCAATATACAGGTTTTGGCCATTAATACAAAACTACATTTTTAACTGCTGGGTATAAGTTCTTAATTTTTCTTTATATGGTGGACTTGATTCCCAGAACCATTTGCTGTATCTTTCTATAATCTTTGCTGTTATTTATAATTTCTCCAAACTGCAGCATCTTCATTCTTCCCACATCTCCATGAACTGATGTCTTTCAGACTACACAGAAAAAGAAGACAATTCCTTCCAAGGTCCCGTGATGGGAGATCTCAGATTTATTGTGAATTGTGATTCACTCATTAAAGAGATGCTGCATTGATGCATTGTGTCTGCATAGGGTAGAATTTTGGAGAATGTCTGGCCTCACAGGAAGTTATCAGGCTGCCTTTATTATCAGACATGTTCCGAGTTTTTGGTATCACCTGTTTGCTCCAAAATCACCTTGAATTACAATTCTATTTTCAAGGGCTTGAAGACTGTAAAATATTAAATCTCTTTTCATGTTTCTGCCTTCATGAGAGGAAGTCAGCAAAAAAGGTGCATTTTAAAAGAAATACAAGTCTGATTTCTTTTAAAGGGTTTGGTACAGATGTCAGTGGTATTAGGTGGAGATTTGGAGCGTCCAGTATACCAGCTCTAGTTTGGATAGACTGGCACTGTTCAGAAATAATTACGTTTCTGTAGGATATATTTCATACACTTGCCTTGCAGGAAGATACGGACTTGAAATGCACAGAGCAACCCTAGAGAAAAAGCAGTTTACTGTAAAACATCTACCACCACAGATGGTTTCAAGCTGAAATACATCACAATGTATTTGTATTGCTCCCACTGACAGTAATTTTTAATGCACTTCTCACGGTAAAGAAATCTTTTGAAGACAAGCTTTGTTTTAGAGGAACATTCTTGAGCTTAGGGTAATGGATGATAGCATGGGTGAATACTACAAACTGATTGCATGAATAATGAAGAAAAATGGTCAGTTAGAAATACTGTTATTATGCCGACATCCCTGAAATTAAAGGTGAAATTTTCTTATTTAATCCATTAACTAAGAATCTAAATAGGGTATCTGCCTTGCATAAAGTCTCTCCCTCTATCATTTTGCCTTAGGAGTGAAAAAAATAAAATATTTTCATTAGCTAATTATAGAAGATGGGCAAGACTATGAGTAGAAGAAGACCTTTGAACTGTTTCTTCTGGTGTCTATCTCAAAATTCATGTTCTATCTTCCAAGCCAATAGACAGCCATCTCTCTCTCAGACTGGGAGTAAGGGTAATGAACAGCACATCCTTCTTTACCTGGGATCCAGGTTCCATTTTGTGTACCAGCTTATTCTGTAAAAGCAGGCTCCAAGTAACTAAATGTTGGGGATGCAGCCTCCAAGCCCTGTGGGTCTGGCCTTCTTTAAAACAGGGAAGAGCCTTGAAGAGGCAGCATGTGACTGATAAAAGGCTGATAGTAATTAATAAAGGGACTAGGGACACAGTAGGAAGAAACTTGATCAAAGTGAATATAGCACCTTCCATTGCAAACCCACATCCTTATTTCTAGCTCTGTATCAAGATACGTCCGTTCATTGCAAAGGGACTGATAAATAACATGGGCAATGCACATAATAGGGTACACTGCATTGTCTGGGAGAAAAAGGAATTGTGACAAATAGTCCCCTGTGCAGTTTCAACATTCAGAGTCCCATCACATTCAGAGAGCAAAATATTAGCAAATATAAAATATCACTCAAATATCAGCAGAGGCCACTTGGCCTGACAACTGTAGTCAATGAGAAGATTTCCTCCAACACTGCAGGTGAAGACCCCTACATATTACTATATGGTTCCCAGTAGGATTCTTTCTCACATTGTGAACACTCATCACGTTGTGAAAGACACGTCAGAGGTACTGCAAGATTCAGCAAAAATCACAGGTTTATACAAGCTTATTCATCTATACTTAGGGCTGCAGCTGACTAAACAGAAATGCAAAACATCTCTAGGTCTAGTAAAATATGGTTTGAAAACTGTCCCTGAAAATTAGGTCTGAAAATTTTTGTGGATGCAAAGGTATTTTGATTGCCTGGTGATTTGATACACCTGTGGGAATGAGTAGTCTTTTTGGAGACTCATCTGCCATGGTCTGTTTGAAAAACACCAGTGGCATATTTACATTTTCCTGTTTCCAGCATTCCATTTCGATTACCTAAAATTCTCAAATTGCTTAGCTCAAATTCAGCAAAATAGCCTATCTAACCAACACAACACTCATAATTTCATCATTTGGTCCATCATTTCTCATGACAGTTGACTTTCCTGGAAAAGCAGTATCTATCTATCTAAAAGCAGCATCTCTAGACTTTGCTCTTTATCTGAGATCTCTGCCTTGTCCTCTTTAGACCAGATGATTAGAATTACTTCCACTTAAATATCTCTTAAGAGCCAGATGACCCAGTCCTTAAAACCCAAACACATTTGACTCTCAAGTCTGATGTGGCATGGTAATCTGTTCCTCCCTTCAGGAAGCTGTGACCAAGGAAAATATAGTTGTCCAAGCAGCTGTCTTAAAATAGATATTCAATTTTAAGCAGGGCTAAAAATTCTAAAAGAAGATTTTTAAAATTACAAAAGGTGTCACTTTGTTGAGTGCTTGATTAGTGGCTAAATTTTCAAGAGTTCTTTCAAGTCTGGGGTCATCTTACTGTGCTGTTAGCCTCCCTGTTCTCTTTATGGGACTTCCTTTAAACCTAAGTGAAATTTCTTCTCCTTTGCATGCTGGGACTTGTAACTAAACTTGTTGAGCTCAGCAGGGAGTTGTAATAAAAGCACCAAACTGAAGAGCTCTTGTGCTGTGTCTGAAGTATCTGCTAGGGAGTGTTTCAGTTCTCACTCTTCCTGGTCACATTCTCTGACAATCCAGTTATTGAATTAAATCACTGTATGAATACATATTCATGGATCAAACAGCTCAGTAACTAATCCAGCTTATAATATTCCTAAATTACTTCAATCAAGTCCGAATCTATTACATAGATGATTTCCATCTCTGACGTATTTTGTCTAATGTGTAAGATTTCGAAAAGGATCATTTGCTTTCTATTACAGTACATCATATCGAATCATCTTGATCTGCTCATTAAATGAAGATGATGTATATTATATGGAATTGCCTTGGATTGCTCACTCATTGAAGGAATCTGTCACAAACAAGAAAATGCACATACATGCACGCTACGCACAGGGCCGTGGGAGCTACCTCTTGTGGTAAGTCCTCTGCAGGGAAGGAAGAAAATACAGCATGATACCGTCTGTGATATTATGTGCCATTCATCTCTCACTCACCAAAAATGTGGTATCACAGACCTCCATGAAGAGTCAGGTGTGCTAGGAGTCGCAGTCAGGAGATTAGTTCTCAGACTGCTTGTTAAACTACCTCTTATGAAATAACCCTCACCAGATGTTGTGCCTGAGAGGATAGAACAAGTAAATCCTGGAGTAATTCAAATCAATGGCGAAATTCTCATAAACCTTGAAGAGGCCAGGATTTCACTGGAGGAATTTTAATTTGTCAGAGCACATTAGTGCCCACTGAATCACTTCTGGGTGTATCTGTTTGGGCTGTTTCCACCGTAAAATATTCCCAGCATTTTGACATAAAATTAGCGATTAGAAAACCTGAGTGGATTAAAGGATGAAGGAGCATTTACTGTAATAGCTCTCTAAATATTTTGTGTTCCAAATTTGAAGACAGTTCATTGAAGGATTTTGAAAATCTTAAATTTTTTACTGTTAACATTCAGTGACTGGCCACACAATAAATAATTTTTTAAGAAGAGCATAACAATTAAAAAAGTAAAGATAAGAGTGTACTAGAAGGGAAACATTCGGAAGAACAGGTAGCTAGACCAGTGTGTGAGGCCTTACTGTAACACAGATCGAAACACCGTTGTAGTGGAGCAGGAAAAATTACTGCTGTGGGGTTGGAAAAATATGAAGAATGAGGGAAAATAGGAAGTTTGAACACAGAGGAAGAGACAGTCAGCTGGGTCAGCAAGTGCTATCTTTCCCGGATACATCTCCAGCTCTATGACTCAGCAAGGAAGATGTTTGTGCCTTGGTGGATGCCAAGAAAGCCCATAGCTCCTATGGGCAACAGTTGCTAACGCTTTGGGTGAGCTATTGATTTCCCATGTACAAATGGAAGAGGCTGTCGGAAAGGCACATAGAAGCAAAAAAGGAAAACAGCAGAAAATCCTACTGGTGTGGCACATGCCTCAGTTATGGCGGCCTATTTCCTTGTACGTAGCTGTGTACAGTCTTCTGTTGGAAATGCAGTTACTGCGTTATTGATTTCCTAGATATGTTTTTAAAAGCATTTAGGATTGGGCAATTAGTTACTGCTTAATGCAGAATGTCAAAACACAGCTATCGACCCAACTAATTGATCAATTGGTTCATTATTTCCTTCGCATGGCTTGATGTGGACCTAGTCCAAGAGAACAAAGGAAAGAAAAGTTAGCTGAGTTTTGTGATAAGTATTTTACAACAGAATGTTAAGGAAAGATGTTTTAATGTCGAAAAGAAAGAGTTTGTGGATAAAAGCAATTTTCCAGTAATTGCTATTTTGTTGAAACAACCACTCAAAGGAGGATTTCACAACTGGGCAACAAAACAAATACTGAGCTGTGTACACAGTTAAGTGTATTTATTGTAACCAGGACAAAGCATACGGCTTTAACTATGTTATGAGAACATATTGATACATCATTAATTACTTCATTCTGAAGTAAAACATAGAATAATAATTATTAAATTAAAGAATCAGCTCTGAACCAAAAACCCCAAATGGTGGACTTCAACTGGAACTAGCAAAACTTCTGGGAAAAATACGTGTGAGAGAAAAAAAGGATATGATTCTGGAAACTCTTTTGGCCTCTTCACCTGAAATGAAGGGCTGCTTCTTCAGTTGCATGAATAGAAGGCCAGGGCCAGCCTGAAGTGCCAGCTCACAGGGCCACTGAAACACAGAGATAGGGTAGGATGTCTGAAGACAGTAGGGTCCAAATACCTGTTGAAGCAGAGTCAGCTACATTAGACTGCTCAGAGTCACCTCCAGTTGAATTTGAATTTTGTCAAGAATGGAGACTCACAGCCTTTCTGGTCAAATTATTCCCACTTTTTTGCTTGCCTCCCCTTGTACCAGCCTCCAGGTTGCTCGCTGCTGCATTTCTCCCTTATTGCAAACTACATATGCAGCTGAAGCATCCTGGCACCTCTCCTTGAGGTGCAGAAATTCTTCCCGGTCTTCTGCTGTACTGGTGCAGCTAGGAGATACGCATCTAAATTCAGGAAACTTTTCAGCTGGATGTTCCTTTCTGTCTCTGTCTCCATTTAAAATCAAACAAACAAATAAAAGACAAACAAACTTCGCAAAACCACAAACCCCAATTGTCCTGAAAAAATATGCAGCAGTTTCTCACTGGGCTACATTTCTTTCTGCACATGTTGACAGATCAAGGGAATGACCACAACAACCATTGCAAGTCCCAGGGTCCTTTTTTTTCCAAAGGTTTGTTGCTCCCAAAATGTTAGACATAGGCCAGTGTTTTACTAGAAGGCTAAACAAAATACCATAGAAAATGATTAATTAAATAATGATGAATGTAGCTCACGAACTGTAACTCATTAATAACTATTACAGCAAATTCTGACTAAAAACATTATACAAACAATCACTTAAAACAAATCTGTAGCACAGGAGGAAATTCAAAGAAGCTGAAACTACAACAACATATTTAAACAGCTGGAGAAAACACAGGAGATGCCAAAGATTGTTCTGTTAACTGCACACTGTCACCGGAATAAAAATGAATATAAAAGGATGACAAACACCCAGGTTAGATGCATGGTATTAAACTGGATGTTGAGGACTTAATTCTGTTTTCATTTTACTGGTGGAAAAGTGATGTGGCCAGTGGTGTTTGCCCACTGCGAGTAATTTTAATGCAGGGATAAATACAGGGCGGAGTAAAAAAAAGCTAGAAAATCTGGGTAATTTAAAAATACTCAAGGTAAAGCGGCCTCTGAAATTCAACCCAGAAAACTTCAGGTGAAGCCAAAGGATTTTCTGAACCATTAGTTATCAACTTCAAGAACTTGTGAAGTACAGATAAAATCTCTAAGGACAAGAGAAAATCAAATGCAGTACCTACTGTTAATAAAAGGACAACAGTATGACCTGGGGAAATACAGACTCATCAGGATAACTTTAATACATGGAAGATGATGAAACCTGTGATTGCATAGTCAATTCGTTAGCATCTAGAGAACAAATGAGATAAAATAATTCCAACACTAGTTTATCAAGAACATATCCCATCAGACCAATCTTTGGGGAGAGAACTAGCCAAGCAAATAAAGAACAGTGGGAGTCGTATACATGGACTTTATTAAGACTTTTACATGGTGTTGGGCCTGGTGTGCTTTTTAGTAAGTAGACTATAGTATAGAAGACATCAACCCACTGGGCACAGCTGGTTGTTCTATAACACAAAGACTTATTAATAAAAAAAAGAAAATAATAATATTAATTAATATTAGGCATTTTTGAGCTTGCTCTAGGGAACCTTACGCATCTCTGCAGAGCTTGCTTCATTCACCATTTTCATTAGTGGCTTGGATTAAAGAATGCTTCTAGAATTCATGGGTGATGCTGAGGCAGGTTATGAATTATAGCAAAGAATCAAGGAAAAAATTTCTTAGTACACTGAACCAATGGTCTGAAATTAAAGATGTAAACCAACAGAAAAAAAGTGTGAAGTATTTTGATGAGGAAGCAGGAAGTGTAGAAATTAAGAGACCTCAGCTAGCTAAACACATTTCATTTAAAGCATAATTTTCTGGAAATTTATGAGAAGGATTTAAGAGATGTTAGAAGAGACAACTGAGAAAATGAAGAGGTCTGCAAGACATTAACACTGTGCAAAAATTGAAGCAACTGTTGTTTTCTTAGGCTTATGAAGTGTTACTGAAGAATTGAACCTGGTAGAGATGTTCCACAATATGAATGTTTGCTAAAAATATTTATTCACTACACATTGGCTTTACTTGAAACAAAGAGGATTTAGCCTCTTTGAAGAATTGTTTCTGAGAAGAAACGGTAAGCGATAGAGGGAAACACAGAACATCTTAGCAGCCTGAGTTACCTTAGTGGAAGATACTAAGAGACTGTTGTCTGTGATGTCCAGGTCACAGTCCAGGGAAAACGGACTCCAAGAAGTCAGTCATTTATTCCAGAAGGGTTGCTATGGGCATTCTGTGTTTGAAAAGGAATAACTGAACAAATTCCATTTCACACTGTATCTGACTGACCCCTGAGGAGCTCAGTGAAACTCCACTGCACTTCTGCTGCCACAAGCCAATGATTGAGAGATCAGAGAGCTTCCTGGCTCTATGGTAGGCAGCCACAGCCAGTGGGTACGTTGAACAGAGCAAGATCTGGCATCAGTCACATTCACTGTTTGCACAGCCTCTCCCTGTGGTGCCCATCCTACTGATCCTTTTACCACTGCATAAATGTTACCAGATTAGTAAATAAAAATTGTAAAATAGGATAGCACTTTGAAAATTTTACTCAGCTTCTGTTTTGTCTTCTGTCGTGTCAACACATCTCAGTGGCCAAATCAGAAGAAGCAGGAGTCATTCTCAATGCCATGTATCGTGGTGTAGTATGGTATCGGGAGGGTATGCCCCTCACAGTGCTGAGAATGGAGAGTTTACTGAGAAATGTAGCTACAGCTGCAGCGTTTCCAGCTGCATGCTGAAAGATGGAAGAAGCCTGTGTGCTCAGAAAATGCGGCAGTTTTTCAATACTAGGTGATTGCGTGGCAAGTTGTGCGTTCCACCCACAACATACTTTTCCCTGTGCACTTGTATGGTGCACTTGTTCTGTTAATTGCACACCTGCTTATGCCGTACAGGAGAGGAAATACAAATTATATATTGATTCATTTTAACTTAATAAGTTGTTTTATTGAAATTGCCCACAATATTTTCTTTGATTTTTAAAGATATTTGAAGGAATAGCTATTTGCATGACAGAAATATTTGAAGATTTCTTTCTCTGTGTTTCACACATCAAATGTGAAGGTATTAAGAAGGCAAGAGGAAAGAGCATGCTAGAATGATGTATCTCAGAACAAATGAAAATGAACAATGCTCTCCAGTTACAGTTTCATCTCCTTTTGTATAGACAGTTATGATATTAAGAATCATTCATCAGTCATCATGTTTCTCCAGCATTAAAATGAAGATGACTGTGATAATTTTTGCCATTTCCTCCTGGAGTACAGTAAAGATACATGCTAATAATGCTACCAATGGAAAAATAACCCATTTAGCTGAGTGCTGTTTAGGAGATTGTATTCACAACTTCTTTCATTTCACACAAATTAAACCAGTAATGATCCTTGATGGCCGATCAAATATCTGCTGTATTCTGCCATTTGTAGGGAGATTGCAGCCTGGCTTTGAACTATTTTGTCAGTGACTTTCACTTTCTGTACCTTGAACTGATCAAAATGGTTGATAAATACTGATATATTTCACACTGAGACTGAATTTCTGAAAATATGAAATGAAGGAAAAACCCCTTAGTTCAGCAGAGGCCACAAATCCCAAAGATCTGATATACTAGCCGGGGTGATTATACCTAACAGTCCACAATAGGGTTATTGGTGTTATTGGCTTTGTAAAAGCCAGTTGCAGATTGTAGTAGAAGAACAGGAAGTTTCTGCTGCTATTCTTATTTTTCCAGCCATGACACAAGATGTGCTGCGGTTCAGCGCATCTTGGTAAGACCCCAGAGAGCAGAAGGAGAATAAATGCAAAGGGTCCTTTGTTTTGTTTCAGGTCATTGGGGAACTGCAATAAAATTTGATTTGAAGTTATGAATCAAACAGAATCCGAAGCAACAAGAACAACAGACCTGTGAAAGACCAAAATGGTGCTGTGACATCCTACCCTTATGGGGAAGAACTCGGGTTCAAATCTGGCCCTGGGAGCGTAAAATCGGCACCACCTCCTCCTCCGTGCCATGATTTCTGTCTCTCAGGATGCATTTTTTCCAAGTTCCTCTGTGTCATGCTGCTTTGAGCCGTGAGCCCACGCTGGACTCCCAGCACACACAGGCTTTGAGGTCAGTGCAAGACTGCAGTCTGTGGTAGGACTCTTACCAGTGGAGTCTTTTCCAGCACCTCAGCAATCGTAATGTTTCTTGAGTCTGGAACTTTCTTGTTCTCATCAAAGAGCTTGTGGACTGTCCTACTGGGACCGATGAGCAAAGGTTTTGAGTAACTTAAGGGATTTAAACCAGCTACTTTTCAAGTGACATTGCTGGTCTAAAGGTTACCTCCTTTAATGGAAGAACATTGAAAAAAATCAGTGCTTTTGAGAAGGAAATAATGGTGGTATGATATTTGGGTCTTTCTTTATTTTCTGTGTCAGCTGAGGGCTCATGCACTGTTTGGAACTGGTTCAAGGAAATAACTCACAGCCATTGTAATGGCTGACGATGTGTACTGCAGTGAGGGGGGTCACCTCTGCTGTTCTCATTATTGTCTGTGGGAAACTGGAGTGATCATAGTAATAACAAAAATGCCTCCATGCTGACCTTGTTTGGTCTTTTGAGTTTCTTTTATATTCCACAACAGCTGAAATGTTAAGATCTATTTCAGGATATTAAATGAAACAAATAACACAGTTTCATCACCCAGTCACCTTTGAGCATACCACATTACCTAATAACCAAGAAGATGGGATTAGAGCAGTGGATTTATGTAACAGCAATAAGGCATAATAATATCTGAGGAAACATGGGACGGGGGGAAATGAATTCAGATATAATATATTAATAGGGACTAGGGATTCATAAAACTGAACCAGATCACTGTGAAGAGACTCAAACCTCAGTGATACAGTTGAAACATATTTCATTAACTTCTGACTGAAATTCACATATCCTTCAGAAAGGTGAGGGTTTAAAGATTTCAGCGCTTGTGTCAGGAGAGCTGAGAATGAGATAATTGGGGGCAGATGGGAAAGTGTTGCTTTTACATTAGACTCAGCCTCTGGGATGTGTCTCTGTTTTCATTCATACCTGTGCGACAGATTCAAATACCTGAGGCATGAGGGGTGTGCAGAATGAGCCCCTCAAGCTCTGGGATGCTGTCCTCTTACAAGGTCTCCATGCATGATTGTTCACCTTCACTGCCACCAAGTAGGTGATGAAATACAGGCCAGGGATGGTCCGTGCCAGTCCAAGGGCCAGTGAGACTTACGGCACCTATTTAGACACACCACAGAAATGATTCTGGCAAAGTTTTGGGGAAAGAAAAAGAAGAAATTGTTATGTCTCCCCATTTGTGTATCAGATGAAACTAAACTAGTGGCATAGAGAAGTCCCACCAATATCCAGATATTATGCTGAAGGCTGTTTGGGTGGGAAAGGAGTTGAGAAAAATCCAAAGCATGTGGGGAAAGTCATTTGAGCGATTGTGGAAATGCTAAGGGAAGTCCATGCCAACAACTGTCACTTCTTTATATCTTTGTCAGCAACACAGACAATGGGATTGAGTGATCCTTCAGCAAGTGTGATGTGTGGTGTGGTTGACACACTGGGATGCCATGCACAGGGACCTTGACAGGCTTGAGAGTTGGGTCTGCACAAACCTCATGAGGTTCAACAAGGCCAAGTGCAGAATCTTGCAGCAGGGTCAGGGCAATCCCAAGCACAGGCTGGGAAGAGAATGGATCAAGACTAGCCCTGAAGAGAACTTGGGGCTCTTTGTGGATGAAAAGCTCAATGTGACTTGGCACTGTGCACTTGCATCCCAGAAAGCCAAACGTATCGTGGGCTGCACCCAAAGCTGTGTGGGCAGCAGGGTGAAGGACAGGATTCCGCCCCTCTGCTCTGCTCTGGTGAGACCCCACCTGGAATGATGCCTTAGGGTTTAGCTTTAACATTTTTCAAATTCTGTATTCCTAGTATATAACTCTGAAATGTCTTGCAGCCTGTTAGCTGCTGTTCTCTCATGCTAAGACAGACATAACAAAGCCTCTCCAGGCTCGCTCTTCAGGGACACTCACACCTTCCTAGGCCCAAAATGTGTAACCCAGCATCTTGAGAAGGGGGGCAAGCTGATGGGCAGTTACATCATTAGCTAAAGTTTAACTGGTGAATTTATGCTGATATGCAAATGGACCAAACCTATAACAGTGTGAAGAACTCGTGACTTGTCGTCCGTCTTGGGTGTAGCCTTTGGCCTGCCCAGGGTGTACCTTTGAAGGCCTTTCGAATAAATATCCACCTTTATTCCCTTACCCCCGTCTAGTCTCTGTTTCTAGGTTTGCCTTCTTAAGGCATCAGGAACACTTCATCCAGCTCCGGGGTCCCCAGTATGAGTAATACATGGACCTGTTGGAGCTAGTCCAGAGCAGGCCACTAAACTGATCGAGAGGGCTGGAGCACCTCTTCTATGAAGACAGGCTGAGAGAGTTGGGACTGTTCTGCCTGGAGAAGAGAAGGCTCTGGGGAGACCTTAAAGTGGCCTTCCAGTATGTAAGGAGGACTTACGAGAAGGTTGGGGAGCAACTTCTCACATGGGCATGTGGTGATAGGACAAGGCAAAATGGTCTTAAGATGAAGGGAGGTATGTTTGGATTAGATATTAGGAAGTAATTCTATACTGTGAGGGTGGTGAGGCACTGCAGCAGATTGCCCAGAGAGGTTGTAGACTTCCCATCCGTGGAAATGTTCAAGACCAGTCTGGACGAGGGCTGCGATCTAGGGGGAGGTGTCCCTGTCCATGGCAGGGATGTTGGAACCACACGATCTTTAAGATGTCATCCAACCCAAACCATCCTATGGCTTTATGACACCTTTCCCCACATTCATCTGAGCCTCAGGCTGTGCTCCCTACCTGCCCTCAAAGCCTGTGTAAGCCCCTGACTACAGCAAGCCCTACACTTGCAGCTGCTTGCAGCAAAACTAGGTAGGAGAAGTGTTTTCAAAGACCTCACTCAGTTTCAGAGCTATATATAATGCACCAGCTTGTGTGCAAAAGCAGACTGGAAGAGAAGGAAAACAGAAAGGAAGTTGAAGGAAGGGGACTTGAAAATCGTTAGTGAGTGTTAATTCGTCTGGTGTGAAAATTTGTATATGGGTGCAATCTATCTGTTTACATATACAGGTATAATTGCACACCCTGCCCTTTTCGTAATACAACTTAAATTTTTAAAAATCAGAATTGAACTCACAACATTTTCCCCTCAAAACAGCCAGTGGAATGTATTTCTTGGTCTGAGAGAAAGGAAAAAAAAAAATTTTTCTGAAGACACCATTTAAATTCCTAATCTTCTTTAGCAGAAATTCCATTTATTTAGATATTAAAAATGGACATGTATTCTACCTGAAGATAATCTTGCTTCAAGATATATTAGCTGTGTATGGAAATTTCTATATACATTTTTCTGTAAACCACAACACTATATAAGAGATATGTAAGTTATTTAAATTTCTTTTGTGTAGCTGTATAAAATAATTTATTAAATGTCTGAAATTTGATGGACATTTTGCTACTGACTCCAACAAAACAAGTATTTTAGCCAGTGATTCTTTTCATTTATTCACTTCATTAGGCCTAAGTATTTTTTACTAAAAGCAAGGACCGAAAATGCTTTGAGATTTACTGCAGTCCTGCAGTGTTTAAATAAATTTTGAAATCATAGTTAATGTCTGTCAAGGAGCAAAGAACCATTTCTTTCTGTAATACTTAACATATGTAAATGTAACATATACATAAGTAACATATTGTATGTGTCAATATATGGCATTTGACCAGCAACTTTCTTGTAACTTCAGCTTCCTTTTAAGAAAATGCAGTAAATCTGTTTGCTTCCATTACCGTAACTTGTACCATTCATCTTTAAATATATTTGAATCTGAAAGATGGCAGACAGTAAGAAGTGTATGTCAAGTGGCATCAGTAGAGGAATTTTCTCTTAAGTAATGAGATTGCACAGAAGATCAAGATGCCTCTATACATGCAGGTTGTGTCTTATGTATGTATGGATGTATACGGACACAGACATACATAAAGATGTGGAGGTAAAATACTTTATATATGAAAAACCCTGTAGATGCATAGAGGAGACATCAATGATGGGGAAAAAAAAAAAAGCCAGATGTTTGAAATTCAGGTGAAAAGATCATACATTATTTTCACAGTTACCCCATTAAATTTTGCTGCAAGGTCAGTTGCTCCTCTCTCTCTGCCTCTCTGCCCAGACTCTGAGGTCGTCAGTGACCTTGGTTCGAGCGCTCAGATGTCACCCCACATTTTGTAATACCAAGTGAAAGGAAAGTACCAGTTACCTGCCTCTCTCTGGGGAGGCAGATTTTTTTAGACTAATATCTTCTTGAGGAGCCTCATGAAGAAACACAAGAGCACTACACTATTTTGAGGAAGATATAACTACCTGGTTGTTTTGAAATAAAAGCCATTCCTTTTAAAAAAAAGTATCTGTCAAATAAAGCTGATGGATTGCCTGTGAGTGGAAAACCTTGGCAAAAAGGGATACATTCCATTTAGAAAATATATTAATTTATTTAGAAAACCAACTAACCCTGGAAGGATCAACAGATTAGCACCCTGAATCAATCTTGCCACACTACTTAAAATGTCATCCATTATTTCAGAAAAGATGTGACATTACTTCCTCCAACTTCTAAGTCCAACAACCTACCATGCCGGGGAGAGCTGCTCTTCTGGACATGCCATTTTCTAAGCAAATGTCAGCGCTATTATTTGTCAGTAAAGTCTTATTCTGCTATTAGGGAGGTGTTGACCTGAATTCAGACCAGCTCCTATCTATCCGTAGTAAACCTACATATCTGACTCCCACCAAGGCTTGAGGCAGATGTGATCCTCTCACACTTGTATGAATGTGTTATATTCCGGTAGTCCCTGTAAAAAAACTTTCTGGGAGATATAACTACGTTTTAGTGCCAATGAAGTGGTTTGTGTTAGTGCCAGTCTTGAGAAAGGTAGGACACACAACAGAAAATAGAGATGTTGCCTGCACTTCTTTATTCTCAGCCAAAGAAGATCAGGGCAGGACTACAACATGGCTTTGGAGTAAAAGTCATTTATGTAAGACACTGCATTGTGTTTCACATACACCCTTTTTTTTCTTTCTTTCTTTACCTTAAACGAACATGACCAAATTAACAAAATCTGTGTGGGAGC
This sequence comes from Oriolus oriolus, assembly GCA_013400235.1. NCBI lineage: Eukaryota > Metazoa > Chordata > Aves > Passeriformes > Corvidae > Oriolus > Oriolus oriolus. The sequence continues at coordinate 55,005 of VXBT01005970.1, forward strand.
TTACATTTCAGCCAGAATCCTCAGGCAGTACTAAATCTGGCTCTCTGCTTATGCAGGAGGCAGATGTGTTCCCCTTGTCTCTAAACTCCTGTCCTAGAAAATGCAAATGAGAACCCAAATCAGGTGTCCAGACCCATCTGCTCCATTTTGCCTCGGAGTATTGCTTTTCTGAAATAAATTTTCTGTCCCCAGTCAGAAATATTCTCTCAAGGATGCAGCAGAGGGTCTAAATGCAGTGAGTGGAAGGAAAAGTTGGGGCAAGGCTCACAGTGAAGACCCTCCACTTCTTCCCACACCCACAGTTCCTGTCTCTGGCCGTGCACAGAGGAAAGGTGGCCAGAGGAGTGCTCCTACCATGTTGTAGTCCTTGTTCAATAGCAGAAGTGAAAAACTAACTATGGCTGTTTTTAAAGGCCAGTTTAGGACCTGAAAAGTTTAGCCATTGAACCATGATGCCCTGGGTCATGATGCCTTCATCTTAGCTCATCATCCTTATGCTCATGACTAGGTCCAGTGTCCTCACTTGTCATGTTTTTCTCTCTATATTGCTGCAGTGAAGAGTTCAGGTAAAGTTACACTTTTCAGTGCAGGACCTTCTGAACTTGTTAACTTGTCATTTTAATCACTCTGACAACCAGTGTGTGGGAGAACTGCTGCAATGACCTCTATTCTGCCCCTGCTGCATGATTTAACCTACTTATTCAATCACCAAAACACATGTAAATCATTAGGGCTCAACTATTAAATTACAAGAACTATGATATCTCTGTTAGGACAATTTCTTTTACTTTTTTTTTCTATTTTTTCCTTTTATTACTTTGCTCTTGTGAGAACTCACTGGAGTACTGTGTCCAGCTCTAAGACCCCTTGCATAAGGTTGTGGACCTGCTGAAGTGAGTCCAGAGGAGGCTCACAAAGATGATCAGAGGACTGGAGCAATTCTCTTGTGAAAGCAGGTTGAGAGAGTTTGGGTTGGAAAAGGCCTGGAAAAGAGAAAGCGCTGGGGTGACCTTAGAGCAGCCTTCCAGTACATAAAGCGGGATTGCAAGAAAGCTGGAGAGGGACTTTTGACAAGGGCATGTAATGATAAAATGAGGAGAAAAGGCTTTAAACTGAAAGAGGGTATGTTTAGATTAGAAGAAATCTAAGTAAGAAATAAATTAGGATGAAAATCTTTACTGTGAGGGTGGTGAGGCCCTGGCACGGGTCACCCAGAGAAATTGTGGATGCCCCATCCCTGGAGGTGTTCAATGCCAGATTGGATGAGACTCAGAGCAACCTGATCTAGTGGGAGATGTTCCTGCCCATGGTGGGAGAAATTGGAACTGGATGACCTTTAAGATCCCTTTCAATCCAAACCACTCTGTGGTTCTCTGATTCTGTGATTTCAGCTCAAAACCAGTTCATTTAATTTCAACACATTTCTTTACAAGAAGAAGTAAACTTAAATGTAAATAAATTGCCTTTAATGAAATGCAGCCTGCAAGAGCTGGCAGTTCCTGGAGGGTCTCTCTCAGCTCTTGCTCATGTTTTCCTGACTCTGGGAACACCCTGCCCAGCTCATTCTAGCGTTCAGCCCCCAGAAATTTTGTAGCCACCTCTGCTGTCACTGCTGTCACCACTGCTGCCCCTTTCCTCTCTGACTGGCATATACACTCATATATATATGAAATTATATGTATACATATAATATATAATGTCTGTACAGTAAAGGATTTGTACTAGTTTAGTCTTCTATATGCACAGACTTCCAGTTGCACATCCTGAGTGAGCACAGCCTTGCTATTTCTGTGCACAATACTGAAAAGGCATTGGTATCTCCTGCAATCTTCCTAGAGCATCCTGTATGTTTTATAACTTTTAACCTTTCAGCACTTTTACAGGGAAAATTTTTATCACCTTGTCATTCAGACTTGATGAGGATGACCCTAGCAGTAGCTACAGAAAACAGATGAGTGTCCCACATCTGTGGGGTGAATTGCATTTGCAGACGTGTTGCCTTCCCTTCCTATTCTGAAATAAAACAGACATCTGTTTTCAATGTTGCTTATACCTGCTACAGAATGCAAACAAATAACAGATTGAAATGAATCAATGCAGGGAAATTTCAGTGCACAGTTACCACATTTTTATAGTCTACTGTAAACCAATTTTTTGTGGATATGTTTGTGATAGAAATTCTGGTGAAATTGCTGCAATGGGGCAAAATATTGCACATTTCATAAAGTCCCCAGGTGAAACTATCACACAAGAAAGGTGGAGAAAACTACAGAATTACAAAACCTTTCAAAAACCTGAAAACCTGGAGTTTTCTTTTCATAACTCAGAATATAAACACTAAGAAATACTACAGCTAAAAGAGGTATTTCATGTAAATATGTCTAAGTCAACAAAGAAAGAGATTGGTGTCACTCAATAGTATACTACAACAACATGAAAAGTGCAAATAGCTCTAGTTATTATACGACTAGTCATACACTTAAAGTTTTATTGACTTATAACACTAACAAAACACTGTGCAATATGGAATCTTCCTTGTTTTAACAGCATGTTTAAATTGTTCCACTGCACTGTTATTTGAGAAGCTGTGGTAAGAAACACAATATTCAGAAAAGTTTATTGACATTTGGGAGCAGCGCACTTGTTCAGCTAATAGGGCATCTTAGAAAACTGAAATTCCGCTAATGGAAATTTCAGAGTAAATGCATTTAAGTCAAATACAAAATAAAATCTGTATCTGAGACTTAAATAGGAACATTATTCTCAGACTTGTGTGTGTCTGTGTTTTCTGATAGAGAAACTCTTGTTCCTCAGTAAAGTTGAAAATGTTACACAAATGGCTATGCACACCTTTAGACACTAGATTTGAATAATCCTAGTTGAAGGTGAGTGTCACTGTGCTATAATAAGACATCTGAAAGTAGACTTTTGATGTTACACAAAGTTTCAGGGATACTTTTGTCCATGAGTGCAGTATTTTTATGTGATGATTCTTGGCAATGCCAATAAGATTTTTGTTAAAGCAGGCCAAAGAAATCAGTTAGATTGTCAAAGGCCTTCTTTAGCAAATGCACAGTGAAGAGACCTCCTCTTTGTGGCCTGATTTACTGCAGCAGTTCAAGATATGCCTTATCTTACTGAACTTACTGTTGTTACTGAACACAACAATCCCACCAAAGCCAGAGTGAACTAGAACTTAAAAACTGTGCTTAAAAGTAGGTAGTCTTTAGTCTGGAGTCAGAAAGCCTTCAGCTGCTGAAGAATTATTTTGGAAAGCTGTAGCCATTTAAGGTGCAAATCTCAGGACACTTGGAAGCCGTTTTCAAATAAACTTTTCCTGACTATATTATAAGTTATTTTTTTATTCCTTTCAAATAATTTGTACTATTAGGAAATAACTCTGAGTTATTTATTCAAACAGAGGTCAGATGGAATTGCTTTTGCTGACATGAGTGTTCAGCAAGCAACTGTTTTCTTATCTTTTCAAAAAGATAGCAAAAGCTGTTCAAAATATTGCTTTAAATGTTTGCATTGCAAAGTAGTGAGCTCTTGAAACAAACTTACCAGTAGCTGTCTCATGCTGTATATCAGGAGTCCTCCCCTGGGAGAGTGAGAGGAAAGACAGTCGGTAGAGTATGGGACTAATGTCAGAGGTCAACTCTACTTCACTGATGGCCAGCCAGGCACTAGTGCAGTTGAGAAAAAAAGGGTAATTGTAAAGTAAATTCAACAGGGAATGGTTTGTAGAAGACCTGTTGTTTCTATAGATTTTAAGCCACAGTGGATCTCTGATCCAGATCTCTGTAGAACAGTGTGTGAATTTTTGTGGGATCACAAAAATCCCAATTCTTTACCAATCTTTCTGTTTCTAGTTTCACCTCCTCCTCTTCCTTTCAGCTCCATTGCTGTGTAGGCTTTAGGAGAGTGATCTTTGAGGGAAATGAGACACCAGACTGGAAACAAAAGGCCTGCAGCAATCTGATGTACTCTTGACCTTCCGTTAAGGCTATTTAAATTGGTGCCATAAATAAGTGAAGAGTTCACGGTAACACTTTTCATCCAAAAAAAGGGGTTGAAATGGATCTGCAGAGAAGTAAATTGTTCTCTCTGTAGCCATTTACTTTCCTTCTTTCTTGTTCACTTGCATCTTGTTTTATTCCTGTTTTTTTGGCACTGGCAGTCAGTTGTTACCCAAAACTGCCCTTGGGGCTGGTTGAAAGGATACTTTCCCGTGTCCTTCCCACTCTTCCCCACAAGAGCTTTACCACTCATGGCTTCAGGGGCTGCCCCCACTCTGAAACTGCTGCTGACCCTCTATTGAGTTAGTTTGAAGTAGTGTGTTAAACACGGACTGCATCACAAGTATAAATTTAAATGTTTATGCTGAAAGGAAACATGTCAGGCGTACTTCCTTTCCCTGCTTTCCTCTACACCAAACGAAATCTTACTTTACCAATAAGGGATAAAATTTTGCGATGTGAGCCCTGCCAACTACTCGTACAAATTCCACTGTAAAGATGGGCAACGATCACAAAGTGAAAAAAAACTCCAATGGATTGATAAAGATGTATCTAGTGCCACGGTGTTCAAGATTATAAACACAGGTGCTTTTGGAGCATCCTTGTCAAATTTGAGACTCTCCAAATGTGCTTATTATCAGATTATATTTGCTTGTAACACATTCCTGGACAATTTCTATAATTTTCTCACTTTATGAAGTGCTTAGCATTTCAGGGATAGTTTGTCCTACTGGTAGAAAGGCATAAACAATCTGATATATGACTAGCAGTTCAAGGGCCAATAACATTTTTTTCCTTTTTCATAGCTAAGAATACAACCTAAAAGAAAAATATCTGATACAAATCTGGATAGCTGTAGCAGTTCTTGAAATTTTCTCAGAACGGAGGAGGAAATGCAATTTTTAGTGGTGGCTACCAGCTACCAGGATCCTGCACATGCATGTTTTCAAACACAGTCATCTATCCCTGGGAGGGTTGAAATGGTGGGTGCAGATGGATGCAGTTACTTGTACAGACGGACACACATTCCAAAATTTTTCTCATGGGCAATTTTTTAGTTCTGCCAGTTCTTCTTGTTTGACTGTGAATTACAGAATATTTTGCTTCTTGGTCCTCTGAGATCTGGGAAATTATAGCAACAGCAGGGTCTCTGTTTCACAAATTCTTATGAGACCCAGCCAAGGTGTACTGAAAGATCCAATAGCTCTTTTTAAAATCTCACAGATTGTAAACAAATCTCCTGATGGTTAGAGAATTCTGGAACCTCCTCATTTTTAATTAGGGTTGCTGGACTTCTTCATTCGATTAATTTGGGTGTCTGTGCTCCTTCATTTTATTTCTTCATTCTAGCTTGGGTATTGTCCCTTTCAATTTACAATTGAAATCATCCCACTGACAGCTGTCTTTTGCTCTGATCATGAGCCTGGTGAGGCTCATCTGGAGTGCTGTGTCCAGTTCTGGGCTACTCAGGCAAAAGAGACACGGAGCTCCTGAACCACATCCAGCGGAGGAAAACAAAGATGATTAAGGGACTAACATCTCTCTTACAAGGAAAGGGAGCTGGGCCTGTTCAGCTTTGAGAAGAGACAGGTGAGAGGGGACTTCATCAATGTCTATCACTGTCCAAAGGCAGGGTGTCAGAGGATGGAGCCAGGCTCTGTTCAGTGGTGCCGAGCAACAGGACAAGAGGCAAGGAACACAAACTGATGCACAGGAAGTTCCACCTGAATATGAGGAAGAACTTCTTCACTATTGTGAGTGACTGAGCACTGGAACAGACTGCCCAGAGAGCTTGTGAAGTCTTCCTCACTGGACATATTCAAGAATTGAATGGACACAATCCTGTGCCGTGTGGTCTGGGGTGGCCCTGATTGAGAAGGGAGGCTGGACCAGATGAGCCGCTGTGGTCCCTCCCAACCTGACCCGTTTGTGATTCTGTGATAAGAAGCTATAATGGAAAATCCATATTTGCTAGTGGTGATCTTATTTTAATTTTGGAGACAGATACTGCAACAGCTCAGCATACACACAGTGCACTTAGCAGTTAAGGAATAGCCCTTGTGGGACACATAAGTCTGAGAAGCACATAGGTTATGGTGAAATGTACAGTTGGCTCTTAACAAGTCAGTTAAAAAGTCCTTGACCTTGACATTTGTATCCTGAGCTGAAGGCTGACAAATATTGATTTATTTTCCATTGGATTTCCATAACTGCAATCTGCTAGGGGAACACAACATAACTGAATGCATTTAATTAAATACAGGTTCACAGCAAACTTTTCGTCTTTCTGAAACTCCTCAGCCTGCCTCTGCCTATAGGCTAAATGCAGGTGAGGTGATGTACTGCCCAAGATGTTTTGTGTATCATTGTGGGAGTCTCCAGGCAGGGATTTCAGAGAGCCCTGCTTTGTGAAGTCAGTGACTGTACACCATCTGTATGTATGCATGGCTGGCATCTTGGGAGGAGAGCCTGGCTGTCCAGTGATACCTCAAGCATTTCCTCCAGGACTCACCAAAATGCACGTAGCTTTAAGTAGTCAGTAGAATCCGGTCCTGCAGATGCAAGAAAAAATAATTTAGGACAACTTTTGTTCATAGTTAAGAAAACTGGGATACGCTTTCTGTGTAGTCCAAGATAATCAACAACACTGGTCCCACATGCTCAGGTGTGACTGGTGCTCAGATCAAGTACAAGAATTCACAGCCCAGTCCAGGACCTTTGAGTGGAGACTCCCATCATCATTCAGACGCTGACAATTCAAGAGCTCCAATTCTTCATGAGAGCATCTTCCATGCAAAAGACCCCAATAAATAAGATATGGGTTGGTTTGTTTGTTTGTTTTTGCTTCTTTACAAACACTCTGTCAGTGTGCAGGAGGTTTGGATTGGCTAGATACTCCCTGTACTTTGTAACTTGGGATACATAAACTCTACACAGTTTTAACAAAAAACACAATGCATTGTGTGTAAAGAAGCAAATCCTCCTAAAGCCTTAGTATTATTTAATACTTTTTATCTCAGTTATAATGACTCCACATAATGTATCATATGTTATATGCCTATTACAAAACATGACTATTATAAAAGCATATTTTTCAATATCTCTTTATTGTGGGTATCATTAAATCTAATTTGTGGGGCTTTTTTCCCCCACATTTGTACTGTACTAAGTGAATTGTTACAACATGAAAAGTTAAAAAAATTTACACAGTCAGCAAGAATTCATTTTTCAAGACCTGTTAAATTGCTCAGCTCAGTGTTTCTGAAGCTTTGTAGATTACCTTGGTCCCATAAAATCTTCTAGACAACACTTCAAAGATCAAATAAGTTCTCAGACAATCTTTTTGTTCTGTCTGATCTCCCCCTCTTTCCTCTTCTCATTGAAGGACCCTGACTTCAATGAGCAACAGAGCAGACCCAGACAGTTTTCTGTCTGGAAGTACTCGAATTACTTAGGCAATTTGCCTAAGTGAGTGGTTTACCCTCATGATAATGTGTTTTCATGTAGAGAGTGAAATGAGAGGGCTTGAGGAGCATGTTATACATTAAACGTATGAAGGCCAGAGCCATCATCCTCTGTGCTGCAGAGTGCTCCCTGACTGTACTAAGTCTGTATTAAAAACACATTAAAGAAATAGTTTCTGTCTGGTGAACACTACAGAACTGTTAAACTTTTTTAGTGATTTGTTTTATTGATTTTTATTGGCAGTAATACAAGAAAACAAAGTTATATTGCTTTCGAACTTGGTTTCACAGACTTTACCCACTGCTGGTTATTTAAGAGATTCTCAAACCTAAATAAAATTAGAGTGTGAATTATGTCATGCTGTCAAAAACAGGGCATCTTTCTCTATTTTGAAAATGTCCCTAAGAACCTACCATGGCTTACAGATCTTTTAGTGGGACTTCAGCTAACAGACAAGAAATATACTATACGAAGAAGTCAAACCCATATTTTTACATGGGGGATAAAAGTTATGAAATTAACTATGGGTATCTATGTCAAACAAAGAAGGTTCTTAATTATCAGCCGTTTTGTCAGTCGTGCAAACACCTGCAGCTTCAAATCTGGGATTCTTCGTAGCTTAAATGTCATCACGTTGCTTTCGAAGAAGTACTTAAATGTAGATATGTGTGCTTAAAAATCAACAGCCACCTCTGTAAACGTGACCCTTTTTGAATAGGGTGAAAGAAAGCACAGTGAGTTTTACCCTCTGAGGAGCAGTGCATGAAAAACCACAGCTCAGTACCTCAGCCTCTTGATTTTCCATTTCTTGAGATGTTGTTGACCATATGCTACCTTTTCAAACCATATTTACAGCTAGGGACACTGTTTCAGAAAGGGTTGGCCATGCTTCACTGAAGTCACAAGTCCAGGCTATCTATCTTTTTATACAAGTAGTCCTGAAGTGCTTAGTAGACAGGGAGAGAGATGCTAGATGCTGTGACTGATCAGAAAGACTGGATGGGAATAGGCTTTCTCTAGCAGCAGAATCCTAAATATCTCCAGCTTTTTCTACTCTGTCCATCTGAAAGATATGGATAGTTTCTGATAAAGTTGAATTCGGGTTGTCCCAGCTTTATCCTAGCATCTTTCTATCCACAGCTTTCAGATACTAGTTTGGCCGCAAATTATTGCTGTCATTTTTAAAACATGTGAACAGCTAAAGCGTTTCCAAACTGGCTTGCAATCTGTTCTGGCTGATGTGGTGTAAAAGGTGCTGCGGAAGGGACGATGTTTTGATTTTTAAAAATTATGTTTCAGCATGTATTCCTTGGAAAGACCCAGACCTATATACCTAAGGGACAAAACAGGACTTCCAGTACAGGATGACATGCCAGATCCTTTACATCTCTTGTGTCTCTGGGATTTTTGATATACCCCTCAAAATAATTCGTAAAGTTCTGTGAAACTGTTCAGTTTAAGACTGGTTTTTCTTTGCTGTCTATAGGTGGCAATGGCATGCTTTTGACAATGTTATCACTTGTAATCAAGTCTTCAATACAAACAGTCTTGCAGCTATTCAATTCAGTGGAATGGGACTGAAACACAATATGTGACAGGCTTTTTTTTTTAGCTACTTGGCTCTTTTCTTAAAAGCAAGGGCACATCCTTGGCTGCCCTTCCGTAATTCTGCACTACACAATAGCAGTGGTGCACAAACCTGTCATAAAAAAGTAGCTTATGCAGTCATCTTTCCTAGTAGCAGACAGAAAACATGATAGATTTTTGTTGCTTTGTGTTTCAGCTTTACATGGAAGGGCCGTTTCCGCACGACATGGAAATAAGGCAGTATGTACCAGTCTTTCCTGTTGGTGTGGCTCCTTGAAGAGCCTGTGGCCTCTGGAGACTGGAAGGACTGAAGAGCATAGAGCATTTTATGTCCTTCAAAAAGCCTGAGAGGGGAGCTTTGAAGAGACAAAACAAATTTCACTACCCAGACTCTGGGTTGTCTTCTAATGCACAGATTTATCTTGCCCAGAAACAAGCCACCGTCCCTTCACACTTATATTTCCAAGTTTGTAAGATGGGCACAAAATGGAGAAGAGCCTAAACAGAGCATGCAGCATCTACCATGTAGAGTTTGAGTTGACCAATTACGGATAAAATACCTAACGAATAACCTCAAAAACAGAAGTCACTGCAGTGGAAATGACTGCAGGTTAAGATAGGTCCCATTTCTTCATAGAATGCTGACCACAGCAGGCTAGATCTTTCTGGTGCCAGACTAAATTACAAGAGGGCCAAAATGGTTGGTCAAGCAGTCATGGGGGATTACCTAATGAAATCAGTCTTGAAATGTTGGCATGGTTTGGAGTGATTGCAGATTTCTTTCTAATTTCCTGGCAGGCTGACACAGGACAGTGTGAACCGCCCAAGTCTAGTTTCTGAAAAGTTTTATTAGCAAATGTACAGATTATTTTGTAGTATGGTGTTTCCTCTGTACTCTTTAGAGAGTATGCAGACTTAAAAATGAAAATTACCTATTCTACTTCGAAGATTTTGAAAGAATATTACATAACAGACCATCAAAAAAGAACTTTGTATTTCTGTTTTCAGGGAGCAGTAATAAAATATTTCCATAGCAGAGCCTTTCCTCAGTTTTAATCTGATGTCAGTATATCAGAAATGGTTTATCTAGTGGTTCTGTCTCAATGACAGTGATGCTGTTCCCCAGAAAGCATGTGGATTTCTTCAGTGTATCATAGCATCATTTTTCATTTTATGTAACACAAATCTTCTTTGAGACAAATAGTTACTCTAACCCCTACTCAATTCCTTATTGAAATACTAATTTCTGCAGTCCAGAATAAAATGCCCTGTGTGTTGACTGAAAAATGGCAAAGCATATTTTGGAAAATTCTACCATGAGTAACAAACTCAGCCATTATAAAATCAGAGTTCTAAGAAGAGAAAACTGTCTGACAGTACCAAAATTTTGTTTTTAAATTCTTCATACCCCTCATGGGCAGAGATGTAGCTCTAATGGAACTCCAGCACTGCTAAAGTTTCTGTAATTGCAGTCTGAATTCATGTAATTTTGGACTGTGATCTGGAGTCATTGTGCCTGTGTTATATGGAGAAGATGAGGCAAAAAAATAGTATCTCTGTACCCTGTTTCCTTAGGTTGTAGTTCTTGTCTGACTGTAACTCTCAGCCATCTGTGGCCTGATGATGGTACCTCTGTCCTGAAGCACACTCAGTACTTCTTGGGAGTGAAAGACACCCTAAACAACAGCAAAACCCTCAACAAACAAACAATCAAAATCCCAAACAAAAATCTGAGATGGTTGCAATCAATCTGAAATGGAGTACAAACAAGATAGAGGAACAAACACTCCAAGAAACCTCGACCTGGGGAAAAATAGTGGCTGTTTCGCGAGTGTTTTGACAGAATTCTTCCCCTCTTCACACAAGAAAAATATGGGCAAGTAAATAGATGCCTGCACCTTCCCTATGGGACATGCACCAGGGACACAGTTTGAAAATGGATGTGGAGGAGATGCTGTGACGGAGGAAAATGGGGCTCCTAGCAAATGTGTAGATGTTGCCCTGCTGACTGACAGCCACAGTCTGAGAGTGAACCTGCAGAAAGGAGCCTTTTGAAACAGATCTGTGCTACAGTTCTGTGTCTCTGAATGCAGCACTGCTGACTCCCTTGTGACAGAAAATTGCTGAGACTATAACTTGCATGTTCAGCACCTACAAAGAATTAATTGACAGAAAAGATAAGTGTAGCAGGAGCCTGCATCTGTGCTATTATGCCAGCTGTATGTGTTTACCCCACGCACTTATGTACTAAATTTCTCACAAGTCATAAATACAATGAAAGTTAAAATAATAAACTCTGATTCATGGTTCATCCTGACTGAATTGGAGGAAGAATATGCAGTTACTTCTTAAATTATACCTTTTGAGCTTAGACAGCTACTTTATGAGTCTGAACTGCCACTTAGAGCTTAATTTAAAAAATGTACCTAAATAATGGCATTATCAGTAGCAAGGCGAACAAAACTCAAGGAAATGTGTCTGAGGAGCCCATCTATGAATGAGGACTGGCCACCGTGGGCCCTGGAGCCATGGGAGTAGAACTAGACTGAACTTCACACTCCCATTCTATTCTCCTCGAACCAAGCTCATTTTCTGCACTGAACATTGCACTCTTTGCTAAGTCAAAGACTTGAGGCAGATCAGAGGGTTTTCTGCGTTCCCAGACAGCTGTTTTAAATTGATGTTTACCAATAGCAGATGCTGAACATTAGTCTTTGCATCTGCATTACAGAAGAAGCAACTCCTTAGAAAGCTATAGAAATTCTAGGTGAGTTTTCACTGTCGTTATCTAAAAATGTTTTGGTGAAGATGTGTTACATATCATTTAAGAAAACCTGTCTACTTGGAGGAGACCAATATAAGAGAGGACCTGAAGCCGTAAGTTATTGCAAGTACTGACAAGACAAAGAAAACAGTCTCTTATTTTGATTTATTTAAATCTTAGCTAATATCTGAGTGATGGTCACTTTTCTATTTCTTCTTTTTCTAAATCCCGAACTTACCACAGTGTCATTCAAATAAGTAAACAATAAAATTTTTCTAGGATGAGCCCAAGCTGCGTATTAAGAGACAGATAGCTGTTACCAATGATTTATTATCAGACTGTAAGGTTGTATTGCGTGAAGTACCACAGAGGATTTGCCTTGGATGACAGACGTGCAGTTAATGATCAGCATGCTGGAATACAAAACATATCTACGAACTCCCAACATGCAACTGGGAGGCACTGCTACCAACTAGAGGGTGGGGATAGGAGGAAAATTAAAGCAGGAGGATAAAAAAAAAAAAACCCCAAACCCCAACCTGGATAATTTGAAGAAATTAGCTCTATAAAAAGAGAGGCTGGAGTATAGAAGGGGGCAAGGCAGCCTCACAAATACGGGAGAGAGATGGAACAGCTAGGCAGCATGACAGAAATGGAATGGGTGTTAAGGTGGATGGGAAGCCAAACGTGAGTCAGTAATGCTGTGCTATTGTCAGCAAGGCAGACACCATAAAAAAGAGTTTTTGTAGACCTAAGACAAAACATATGAAATAATCCTTCTATTTCACACAGCTTTAATCAGGGTACTGTGTCTCATTTGCACATGACACTTCCAGAAAGCTGTGGACTAATTAAAATGTGGCAATAAGAGGAAAACAAAAATGTTCAGAGCTTTCAAAAAAATTAGAAATGCAAGAACTTTAAGGAAATTGAGAGTTCTAGCTTCAAAAGAGAGTGAATACAGGGTCTTGGTAAGTCTTTAAAACTATTAAATGGTCCTGCAAAGCCTTCTTTTTTTCTCTATCTGAGGACAGTGACAGAGTGGCATAAACTCTTTGAAAAGGTTGTATTGTCTTTGTCCAGCCACGAGTTTTTAAGATTAGACAAGAGTGAGTGCTGATCCTGCATTGGGTCAAGTGCATGTACAAGATGTCTCCTTGAGAGCTTCTTCAGGTCTATTTTTTAACACACACAGACTGTTTGGAATATGAAGCTGTGATCTCATGGAAAGGGAGAGAAGCTATGCATTTTTCTTCTTAGCACTTGGGAGCTGGATGTACAGTTCTTTTGGATTCCTTTCACATCCCAGCCTCCTTGTTTTGATGGTTTGAATTACTGTTAGGCATGAAAAAAGTTATTTTTGTCCCCTCACTAAAATTGGTCAGACTGAAATAGGGGGAAAACACAGTGTAGGTCATAGAAAACTTTCACTCTTCTATAAAAAAGAGTGTTTTTAAATTACCAGCATATGCATTTGGAGCATTATAGCGTGAGAACAGATCAAGCTTCTGCTAAGTGTTTTTAGAATTGCTAGATTAAAAAACACTGATGCTAGAAAATAAAAGACTAAAAGACGAGAGGAAAAGAATTAGGAATTTTATAAATGCAGAAGTGTTTTGTGATACAGTCCTTCATACTGTTTCTGTGTAAACAGTTACAAATGAAAAGCATGAATATAGATACAGATTTACTAAGGCAAGCTACGAAGACTAGGATGTATGCATTGACTGTAAACTTCTGTCCCATGATTCTGAGAGATTTTTATTCAGAGATAGTAGAGATTTATTCTGAGATGTGATTCTGTGTTTTATTTAGAGATAGTAGGTAGACATGTACCATACCACTTTCGTTACTCCTGTCACTCACCTGTCATTTTTCTTCCTTCCTCTCAGCAGGCTCTTTTCATGCCCAAGTCACTTCAGTATTCCCTTCAGGCATGTGAGCTTGGCAAGTCTTGCTAAAGGTAGTGAAGAGTGGAGGTTAAGAAATGTTCCAGTTCTTCCTGTTTCCAGAGCCTGTCACACCTATGGTTTGTTTCTCTTCAGGTCAGAGAATTGTCAGGGGTTTGGTGTCATAAAATGACCATAGAACAGGGATGAAACAGTTTCTTTGTGTTTCTGCTAACCTCTTTAGGGTAGTAAGGACACCAAATGGGAAAAGACAGCCCTCAAATTCCAGAGCTCATAGTATAGCTAAATTTTCTTGCAGTGTGCATCCTGCCATATTCCTTTCCCCTGGAAAAGACTGATACAGTCAATTTTCAGGGTCCATTTCCCTCTTAAATGAGCTATTGATGAAGCCAGGGCTCATACCATGTAAGAACACCTCCAGAATAATGTCTGTAGTGAATTAAGGCATGACAGGATAGACTTCTGTTTTCGTGACACCTTAGCTTTTAACTTTTTTAACTTGGGGCTTTTGAAGCCTCTGCTTTCTAGAGTTATCAGCCCAGACTACTTTGTGTGTCTTGGATGTATGTTTGTTAAAAATATGACTTAATTAAAATGAGGTATTTTTTCAGATTATCTACTCAAGTAGCTCAGTGAGGGCTCAGTGAGACCAAGGAACTGTTATATAAAAGATGTCTTTTTGACACCAGAATGCAGTTTCTGGTTGAACTCAAGGTGTGAACAATATCCTTAGTGAGAGTTTACAGACATCTTTGCCTTCATTTCTGTGAGAAGAGCTTTAGATACCTAGTCTCTCAGAGCAAACCACAAGCAAATACATGGTATTTATGTTTTCTGCCTTGTAAATATGAGAACAAGTACTGTTATAATTTCCAAGTGAAGGTTGAGTATGGGGACCCCATTCATTATGCCACCACTCCTATTAATATTGTTCTTCCTAGCACTAGGCTGGAAATGCCTATAGTAATTTAAGGTATATATATATTTCTACTAGCAAGAGTTGTGGTCAGTGTCCATTATCTTCCATTGCTCTTGTCAACAGTTTGCAAATCAGTGTTTCTACTGCATTCAAAATCATGAGTTTTGCACTGGACTCATTGCACTAGAAGAATGAAGGTGTCAGTAAAGAAACTCAGCATTCCACTGGGGTTTCTTGATGCCTCTGTCCTTCAGTCTTGGGTGAGATCTTCAGCCCCTTCAAGAGGGGATGTACAAGATGCACCCCAAACCTCCAGAAGAAATCTTGCATGTGTGAGCAGGGGGAGCTATCAAGGTCTGCAAACTGTGCTGAGCTATACAATTTTCAAATGCGAATCTCTGTCATCTGAAACTATATCTCTTAATAAGTGCCACTAGGAAGTCCTATACACTCTAGCCTTCTCATCTGATTCCTGCTGATTACCCATCTCCTACTAAAGCTCCCCAGCAGCTTCTATAGGAAATGTTGTTTACCTGTATTCCAGAGGTTTTCTACTTTTCCTGTGAGGGTGTCAACCAAATTAAACCCTGATATTAGGGCATTAGGGGACATGTCTTGTTGATGAAAGGATCCCAAAATGTAGCCTCGGGGGAGCTGGCAGATCTTCCTGTGTTTGTCTATCAGTGCTGCAAAGCCACTCTTGAATCACCAGGTGGATGTATGTCAAGGCTACAAAGAGAATGTGCGATATTCAGAAAGCAGCTCATCAGTTGGTTCTCAACAGCCATGTGGAGCTGGGCTTCCCTCCAAAACTACAGTAATTCTGTCTTCACTTCCGTGAGGCATTAACTGACCATTGCCTCCCTCAAGGACATGCCTAAACCACCTAGAAATCATGAAAAGACCTCCTTTCTTACAGATTTCCTTTCCCTGATTCATCAGCTGTCTGGAAGGGATGTGGTTTTCACCTGTGTTTTTCCCTGCTTTGTGCTTTAGAAAGAGGATTTGCTCCATGTGAGCCCTCATGACATCCATCCACCACGGCCTGCACTCACAGGTAAGGTAAGTGCTAACTGAGGCAGCATCTGCCACCGGCGCTACATTCTCAAAAGTAGGGCACTGATTTCCATTCTTTTCCTTAGCTGTCAGTGCTTGGTAACAACAGAAATTAATGCTGCCATCCAAAGGGTGCTCTTGGGACTGCTGTGGGCAGACTGCAACTGTCTTAGTTCTCAAAGACTCTTCATAACTTAGCTCTGGAGTGGCTGTCTCCCAACATTTAATTTTTTGTGTGACCTCCCTAAATGAGATTGCAGCTAAATTACAGAATTTTAGTGAAAGCATAATTGGAGTTCTTTCACTTCTATGTGTATCTATGTGTACATAGAGGCAGCAGGGAAAGACAGAAAGGGAGAAGGATAGTGTGAAATTTGTGTTTGCAAACAAAAATTGTGTAAAAATTGCTCCTTTCAGGGTCTAAGTACCTGGATAAGGGAACACACATACTACTCTGCTATGGAAGAACTCAGATTTGTGTTCAGTTTGGCTCAGAGCCTTAGCTCAGCAATATACTGGGGCCAAAGCCAGCAGTGGTACAGACAGCTGTACCCCATAAAGTTCAGGAGTTCTGGTTTTACTTTAATCTTTTCTCAGATCAGGTAATGTGTATAATACACATCATATAGTAATATAATCTATAAGCTCAATGTGTTCTTCTGGGCAGAAAAGGCCAGAACACAACCAGTGACACAGCCAGACTGACACAGCCAGACCCTTTGGAATAAACCACTGCAGGGTGAAAGTGTCTGCAGACCATCCAAAATTCTTTAACAAAGGTGCAAGCAGGTGAAGCTTTATATCAGTTTCTTCTACTTTAAAAGAGAGGGCAAACAATTTTGTTTTCAGTCTGTCAGCTCTTAGAACAAAGCAAGAAAAACCAACCTCAGTGCATCTTCAAGGCCAGGTGGAACCGTTACTGCCCATTCCACCTGAAGCCCTGAGCAGCAGTCTTGGAGAAAGATGGAGACGCACGTGAATGGAGACTCTGTCTCTTGCTCTTGCCTGTCGAGAATTGAGCTAGAAGCATCTGCACTAGACAGGACAGCACAACAGCTTCACACTTTGACACCTACACTCCATCCCATAAAACCTACTGTTTAGGATTTATGTGAGTAAAGTGAAATTCATCGTGTGAAACATTAGCCAAATCCTCATTTATTTCTTTCCAAGCCTTACATAAATCCAGATGATCTGAGGCACCAAGAAGGACAGACTCAATCTGTTGTGCTACACACATGCGTGCCCTCTTTATTACTTTGAAACCTCAGAGGTGAGACTGGATTTTAGACTTGCATGACACGGATCCATACAGAAATTAGAACACACAAGAAATCCTACTTTCCTCTCTTATTTTGCTGTTAGCTTATCTGAGCCTCCTACCTCGCATCGTCAGAGTGCTCAAACTCCTCCTGCGAGGTCTGGCTCCTTGGGCAGGTCTGTCAACACTGTAGCCCATCCACTGGACAGTCACGAGACAAAATCACTATGTGGCTTATATTCCAAAGAAGAGGGAATCTATTTTTGACTTTTAGGTAAGCCCACAGATTATGCTCATTAAAGCATTTTGAGGCAACTGAGATGAAATGCCTCAGACGTCAATGCAGACTCCTCTCTCTGTCTCTTGTGCTGTGTCTAAAAGTGGATTACATTTCCAACTAAGCCAAAAGGGAAGGAAGAAATGGGGGGAGAGCAAGAGGAATTCGGCTTTAGCACAGACACAGTCTTAGTCAGAGGAAAAGATAACAAACAGGCAAGAAAATGCCTCTGTGGGAATTCAGTCTCCAAGTGGTATCTGTCAAAATGATGTCACTGACTGCCCATCCTTCTGACCATGCTTGTTGCTTCAGACACTCTGTCACTGACTGTGGAAATCACATTATACCTTCTAGGCAGCCCCATAAGGCGTCTGAATATCTGGGAACATCTTGCAAAGCTCATCTTGAAGCCTGCTGTTAGTCCAGATAGCCCAGGACAATAGAGACCGAAGATATTTATCTTTTTTTATCCTTATTCTTGAAAACATAAAATTCTGATTTGAAGATGTATTGGAAAGTCTGGGCCTTATTGCCTACTTGCTGTATGTCCTACCAGGGTGAAGCAGGGATGTGGTTGTAGAAGTAAATATAAACATAAGCAGTCATTCTACCCTTTATTACCATTGTCTGTAACAAGTCTGTTCTTCCTAAGGATTTGGGGGAGTTTTCCCTATTCCCTTTCATCTCAAGTTATTACACTAGGAGCATTTTCCCTCGTTATACTGAATCATTAATGCTGAAACCCTCATGAAACATGCATAGGGGACTTTGTGCTCCACATGTAAACGTTTCGTAAAGGCATTTATGAAGTAAAGCTACTCACATCTCAAGTGCAAACTGCAGACTGAAATGCATCCATGTGCACTGGAAAGGTCCTAAACCTCGAAGAAGAGTCCCGGAAACCTCTGTAATCAAACCAAGACCCTGAATACTTGCTCAGAATACATGGGATAATGTATGATTTAGACTTGAAGCCTGCAGCATCATGTTTTTCAGGCTTTTCTAACACTGTTTACCAGTTGCAATGAAATTTGTGGTGCAAGGGATAAGAGACAGAGAAAATTAGCTGGTTTTTCTGTAAATGGTACTACTAGCTGCTTGCCTGATAGCTGGAAGGAGTAGAGATAAGTGCTTCATTCTTTTTATAGCTCTTATGGTTCTGGGTAGAATTTATCTATCTTTAACACTGTCACATAGCTTAGTAGAAAGCTTTGCTTTTTGAGATCAGTAAAGCAAAGTGTTAATGTGTTAGAAAGTTCAACTGCAATACTTTTGGTTCAGACACGTTAATGTAAATACAGTTTATAACAGTGCAGAAAGTTATCAACTATGCGAGAATAATGGTAGTCTGTTTCTGAGCAATTTCAGATGTTGTTTCTGAATTTTTGTGAAGGTCATGAGGACATGACAATAACAGCTTAAATGCTGAACCCTTTACACCCTTCACACCCTTCACATCCTTCTCTGTCTCTTCAGAGTTAAATCTAAAAAAATTAAACTATAGAAATGAATCCTGGAAATCAGCGACATAAACAGTTTGCTATTTGTGAGATCTCACATGTCCAGGTCTGGAGTCCGCAGCACGAGAAAGACATAGGCCTATTAGAGTGAGTCCAGAGAAGGGCCACGAAGATGATCAGAGGGCTGGAACACCACTCTTGTGAATACAGGATGAGAGAGGTGGGATTGTTCATCCTGGAGAAGAGAAGGCTCTGGAGAGGCATAGCAGCCTGCCAGTATTCAAAGGGAGCTCATAAAAATGAGGACATGGGCAAATACTGATAGGACAAGGGGGAAAGGTTAAACTGAAAGAAGAGAGATTTAGATTAGATGTTAGAAAGAAATTCTTTATTCTGAGGGTGGTAAGGCACAGGAACATGCTGACCAGAGAAGCTGCAGATGCCCCATCCTTGGAAGTGTTCAAGGCCAGGTTGGATTGGGCCCTGAGCAACCTGGTCTAGTGGGAGGTGTCCCATCCCATGACAGAGGGGTTTGAACTGTGTGATCTGTAGCTCCCTTCCAACCCAAGCCAATCTAAAATTCTATGATAAAAGCTGATACTTCTCATCTCTTGGACGAACTCCCCAAGTCAGCCCCAGGCAGCAGATATGTTCTGCCTGAGCGCAGAGGAGTGAGCAAATATTTTCATTTTAATATCTTCTTATTTTCAGACACATGACTTTTAGGAAAAAAACCAGACTTGGTTCCCACAAGCTGTCTGTGACCAGTTCTGTTGAGGGAGAAGACAATTCAAGCAGTCAAACCATGTCTTGCCTGCAGAAGAACCCAGGCAGCTGATTACTCTTAAGCAAGATCATGACTGAGAGATCTCTCCATTTTGGAGTATGCAATTATGTAAGTTTAATTTCATCCCACTTAGCTGTGTGAAGTCCTTAGATGACAATTATATAGGAGAAGTCCTCTCATTTTATTCTGTACAAAGATTGGCATTTCTGACTATGAAAGAATATTTGAGGATAAATCACTGCAAAAGGTTTGATTACTTTTGCGGATGAACAAGAGGCTGATAACTGTGCTCTAATGTCATCACTATAGATTTCTTATGGTTGCTTTATCATCAGGGGAGCAATTCTGAAACTCTTTTCCTGATCAAAAGGAAAATTTTAAATTGCAAAAATATTATAGCTGTTTAAATAAGGATGTGAGTGTCACTTTAGTATAACCAAACTCAGCTCATTTTGAAGCCAGAGCTGTCATGTGATCTACAATCATCTCAAAACAGTAATAGTGTAAGAATTAGCAAAATAGTTTTGAAAGCCCTTTATCAGTGTCTTTTATATCTCAATTGTGCAAGTGAACCATTAAAAGAACATACTCCATTTACATATATGCAAATAAGGAAATTACCAAGAGATGTCACTTAATGAAAGTTGGCATCATTCTGGGATTTTGTGTGACCAATGTATGTAGCAGCATGTGCATGGCAAACAGCATCCTTCAGCTGCTCTTTGCATCAACACTTACTCCAGTTTTTGGGTCTAGTCCTGCAAACTGCTGCATATATGTGTAGAGTATGTGTCTGTGTGTGTCTGTGTGCGTGTTGATTTGTGCTTATTTTTGCATGAGTTCATCAGACTTAAACTGGAAGATGTCTTCCCAGTGCTATCAAATTTAGAAAGTGAATGATGTTGCACAATGCTTACCTGTGCAAAACAAAAAATAGCCCAAATTTAAACCAAAGAGGCTCTTCCACTAATAATATTGCTTTGTGCAAGCCTATGCCTTTTCATTCATAGGATAAAAATAACTTTTCAAATATAATAAACCAGTGTCTGTTTTGCATGGGGCTCTGTGTACATAACCATGACATATAAAGGACACTCAAAGGAAGAGTGCCTCAAGAACTTGCTGTGTACTTAAAGAAATTAGATCATATTAATAATTCTCTCAAACAGTCTGCTTTGTTTTAGAATATGCCTCTGTTTGCTAGGACAGAAACAAATAATTTCTCTCCTACCACCTCGATTTAATTACCTACCGCCCCTGTGCTAGCTACGTTTATACTTTGGTATGCTAGTAGCTTGCCTATTTTTACAATCTCACCTAGTTTGCCAGCATTTCCTCTACTCTATTCAACACATATTCTCCATGGAGAACGGCTTAGAGTACACCCTCCAAGGGATGTGCTTACAGAAGACTTGCAGAAAAGAGCTGACCCTCCTTTCCTGAATAAAGACATGAGAGTCTGACAGGCTGGAACTAGAAATAGCAGTCATGTCTAGCTATATCAGTCATGTCTGTGACACACTCTAACTATACATTTATATAGTATAAATATTTCTGTTTATCTGATATGTATTTATTCTATATGTTTAGATTTATTTCTACTTTATGTTTTCTTTCCTAAATACATTTATATTTACATACAAGATTTTTCTTTAGTTTCATCCAGTTAGATTTGGTCACTTTGTAAACACTTAGTATAGCTCCCAGTTTTCACCACTGGTAGTGAGAATTACTGAAATTTTTAAAACTATTTGGCTGTAATATTTGACACAAGTAAGGAAGAAGCAGAAACACTTCTTCTGGATTATTCAAAATAGTTGCACCCTCAATTTCACAGCTATTTTAACTGCAGCCTCTTTCCCTTCATTTTTCTGCCTTTAATGCTAGTTCCTCTCTACTGCATGACTGGTAAACTGATGCCTGTGATTCTGTCTTAGGTCCCATTCTAGTACATGCTTATCTTTCAGGAAGACCAGATGTTCCCATAAGTGCCCTATCTTTATCCTCTGATGCTTTTGCTTTGCAAACAGATGATTGTATTTCCATTGCCCTCTATGTCTGGAGAAAAAGATACAGCACTAAGGAGTTTTTCTGTGCTGCTAATCAATGGGGTTTGTAGGCAACTGGGCTGATCCCTTTCCTACATTGTCTCCATTACTACTGTTCCCAGGTATTTTCCTTTGACCTTTGTTCTTTATCTCCTCTCCCCTCCTCTAATCTTAATTTCCTCTGGGTTTTCCTTTCAGCTTCTCAGTCTGATGAAGTAACAAGAACTTGCAAAAAATCACAAAAGGCATGATCCCACTTTACTGGTTTTCCCCCCATTTTTTTGGTCACTGCCTCCTATCAATGCATGCTGCTGCAGGAAGGCTCTGGGCAGCACCTTGAGGATAAACCACAGGTGTCATGTGGGCACAGGCACATGTGTGTGCATGTGTGTGGCTGGGGGCAGGGCCTGACACAGCTTTTGGAGGTGAATACAAGGACAACTTCTTAGGAAACACCTCTGGTCACAATGCGGCTCTGCTCTCCCTGACAGCAGTGTTCGGAGGTCCAGTGCTCCCCGTATGCAAAAGTCCCTGTCGCTCCTCATGCTCCACAAAGCCATTACCAGCACTGTTCTCCTTGTATGCTATGAGGCCTTTCCGGCAGAAATCCAGTTTTTTGCTAAGCAAGCTCAGATTAAACCACATCCTTGGTATCTCTTCTCCTTCAGCACATGGGCACTAAGCACTGAAAAGTCTCCTGACAGGGACTGTCTCAGCAACAACACATTTCTTCACCTGTTAGTAGAGGCAGTGCTGGGAGACTTATGTAAGAAAATTCGATGGCAATTGTAAGATGCTTTGGGCCTTTGGCTCAGCTACTCAAATGCATTGGCCAGCTGGTGGTGAGATGTTATAGAATAAAAGAGGACTGTGTCTGCAGAGCAATCCGTGGGATGCAGGGGACCCGAAGC
Organism: Oriolus oriolus; assembly: GCA_013400235.1. Lineage (NCBI taxonomy): Eukaryota > Metazoa > Chordata > Aves > Passeriformes > Corvidae > Oriolus > Oriolus oriolus. The sequence goes on from VXBT01005970.1 coordinate 77,469, forward strand.
CAGCATTATGTACATTGCAGGGGCTTTGTTTTGTATTATTTGTAGGTTGAACTCTAGACTGGACACCTGTTACTGCCTGCCTCCTCATTTTGCTCATCTGCTGGATGAGAGCGCCCTGCCATGAGAGCCAAACTACAGTAAACAAGGGCAAACAGGAAATTTGCTTCAAACACACACCCCAGCTGAAACGTTTTGAGGTTATAGGCTCATGTAGCAACCTATGGCAACCAAAGTTTTCTTGGATTATATATATGTGGGTCTAAATACTCTTTCAGATCTATCCTTATCTGCTGTATCTCACTGCCATTATTTACCATAGAAACCTTTTGTTCTGGTATTTATTCCATAAAGCATTTCCAGATACAGATGCTGCACAAAATAAAGTCATACTGGAGATTTCTTTCATAAATAGACCTTAAGCCCTGTATTACTCCTGCCTAGGCTATTATGAGACATTAGGCCCTTTATGAAATTTCCATAACATAACATCTTCTGCTTTTTGTGTTACAGTAGGGAATTCACATAGATGGCAGAACCTTATTTAGTATTCAACTACTGCACCCAGCATCCCCTCCCACAGAGGATATTGCAGAATTAGACAGGGGTCAGAGTGGGGCACTGAAAATATTTAAGCACATGGGAAATCTGGTTAGGGAAATAGATTAAAAAGGCTGGGATTGTTTATTTGTCAAGGCTGTGAATAAGAGAAGACATGATAAGAGCATACAAAATAATTAATTGTTACAGAGAAAGCAAAGCAGAAACCTCCATCCTTCCTGTCTCAGAACGTGTGTGACAATGAAGCATTCAAAGAAATCAAAAAGTGGCAAATTCAGACCTGATAAAAGGAAATATTATCCCATGCAAAACATAATTAGACTGGAAGCAATTACCCCTGACCGCCCCACTGACCAAGAATGCAGTTCAAAGTTAAAGTTCAAAAATTAAAGAGAATGTGTTCTTTGTATAATATGACACATAATAGTAATGCAAAAAGGGAAAAAATGGTGTCAGAAAATTTGAAGTATTTCAGAGAGGCAAATCAGTTTACCAGTAGAAGCAGGTGGAGAGGGGCTCTGTGTTTCCTATCCACTTTTCACTTGGTTGCATTAACCTTCCTGAAAGCACATGGGTTGGCCTCTCAATGCACCCATCTGGAGTCACATATGGAAAACAAAACACAGTGCACCTGAAATTAATACAATGGGCTGTGAACTTCAGTGCTGAGAAACCTGTGGTTACTACCGTCTTTGCTTGCTTATCTTCAGTGGGGTATCCGTCAGCACATGGAGTGCAGCATCTTAAATTGCCTCCACTCAATTTTCCAAAGCTTACCTGGTTGCACTCTGAGAAAATATGAGGCAAAATGCTGTCATACTTATTGGTTGTCACTTCATGAATATTTCATAATCACAGGAAAGGTCATTTCCGCTGTCTTTGCTCATATCATTTAGAGGAGAAACGGATCTAGGTTTTACAGTTTGAGATTCTTCACTACAAGGATCCCTCATAACCACCTCTCCAACCTCAGGTCCATAGCCTTCCACACCTTGTGGACATGCAGCAATGGTTAGAGGGGAGAAAAAAAAAATCCCTAAAGCCATAGCAGAAAACAAAGGTTGCGGTTATTTTGGCATGGAACTTAAAAATATGATCAGTTCAGAATCCTAAAGGCAAGACGTTATAATCTGGTTATCCCCATAGCTGCTTTGCATGAAGTAATTTGTTCTAGTAACACCTTACATAAACATTTTACTTGAAAGAGTCCAATACTGGTGCTCTTACAGCTATTTTCCTAGCTGTTTTTTTCACTAGTTGCCTGATTTCTAGGCAGCCTCTGGAGCAGATGTGGAAAGGGACAAACATGCCTTGAAAGTAGGGAAGAAAATTTTTGTGGTTTAGAAAAGAAAGTGTGAGTATGAGAGCAAATGAGGTACAGGAACAGCTCAGTTCCTCAGGAAGGTTTGTCCATTGTCAAGATAAACATGCCTTTTTCAGCAAACTGAATGTAGGCATATATATGAACAGGAATCACAGACTCCTCTGCGTGTGAAAAAGGCATTTACGATCTGGACTACGGATTTTAGATGAGACAGCAATTCAGCAGTGCTCTCAATGCAGTGCTTTGGGAGGAGATAGAGAGGTAAGCAATGACTTACATTCGCACAGTGCACATTAAGGGTCCAGAGGACTCACTTTATATAACTGTTTTATTATTATCATGCACATTGCCTAGTGACCACAACACAATTTAAATCAGTATCTGAGAAGTGAGGAGTGAAATAATAAGGTAAATAATCCTTTGCTTCTTCCAGTGTGGGTGCATGAGACAGCTTGAGGCAACAGAAACTTATGGAGACTGCTGAGTCTCTCTCTCAAGCACTGTTGAGGGGTTGCTCATTTTAGAAAGTGGAAGCCCTTAACATATTTTAGATCATATTTTCATTATGTGTGTGTTATATATTATGGATTACTTCAGAAAAACTTACTTTGATCTGCACCAGAATAATTAATAGTTACTGAAATACTTACTTTTTTTTCTAAATATGGTCCAGATTTTTTTAATCTGCCCCTTAATTTGCAGCAGGTTTTGGTGATTGAGTATTTGTTTTATAGACTTTGTTAATGAAAGACTTCATGAGGTCATAATTGCTTTTATAATATAAATCAGCACATATTTTAAAAATCACAACATAGACAAAATGAGAACTATTTGATTTAGAATATTTATAGATACTTGTTTTCTACTTCAGTTTCAACTGGAATTTTCTTTTTCATGCCAGAAACAGAAAAGCCACTTCATTCTTTTGACTGGCTCTGAGTGAAAGACAAGCAAGCCAGGGAAAATTGATTTCACTAAACCATATGGTACAGTTGAAATAGAGTAATTTTCCAAGTCAGTGTAAGTATCTGGGGCTGAAAATCAGGAGTTGTTGAAGTATGGGATCAAATGAGGATAAGAATTAGTGTGTTAGGCAAGTATTTCTTAGAATCTCAGCTCCTCCTTTTAGGGTAGAACAGAATAGAATAGAAGAGTTTCAATTAGAAAGGACCTACAACAGTTATCTAGTCCAACTGCCTGAACAATTAAAAACCAAACAAGAGTTAAAGCACATTATTATGGACACTGTCCAAGTGCCTGTTAAACACTCACAGGCTTGAGGCACTGACTCCCCCTTAAAGAAGTCTGTTCCGGGGTTTAGCCACCGCATGGGTAAAGAAACGTTCCCTGACGTCCAATCGGAACCTCCCCTGGCACAGTTTGAACCATTCCGGTGTGTCCTGATCACTGGATCCCAGGGAGAAGAGATCAGTACATCCCCCTCCACATCCCCCCTAAGGAAGCTGTACAGAGCAGTGAGGTCACCCCTCAGCCTCCTCCTGTCCAAACTGGACAAACCCAGAGCCCTCAGCCGCTCCTCACAGGATGTGCCTTCCAGCCCTTCCACCAGCTCTGCTGTCCTCCTCTGGACCATTCAAGGACCTTCCCATCCTTCTCAAACTGTGGGGCCCTGCACAGCGCACAGGGCTCAGGGTGAGGCTGCACCACGGCTGAACCCAGCAGGACGATGCCGATCACAGCTGGTGCTGCTGTGTCTGATGCAGCCGGGATGGGGTTTGCCCTCCTGGCTGCCCGGGCACTCGCTGCTGACTCACACCGAGCTGCTGCCCACCAGCACCCCCAGATCCCTTTCTGCAGGGCTGCTCTCCACACACTCCTCTCCCAGCTTACACTTGTGCCCAGCTTTACTGCATCCCAGGGGCAGAATCTGTATTTGTTCTTGTTAAATTTCATGGTTATTATCCAGTGCTCCAATGTATTCAGATCCCTCTGTAAGGCTCTTGTGCCTTGAGAGAGTCAGCAGCACCTCCCAGTCTGGTATCGCCTAAACACTTGCTAATGGTGCATTCAACTCCTGCATCCCGGTCATTGATAGACACATTGAATGGAAGTGTCCCTACAACTGAACCTCGAGGAAAACCACTGGTGTCCGCTCAGCAGCCAGGTGTAGCCCTGTGCACAACAGACTTTTGAGCTCTGCCCTTTGGCAAGTCCATCACTCAGCACACTGTGTACCTGTTCAGCTGGACAGCTTGCTCAGAAGGATGCTGTGAAGGACAGCATCAAAAGCCTTATTAATATGAAGAAAAACTATGTCCACCGCCTCCCATTCATCCACTAAACATGTAACTTTACAACTGAAGGATACCGAATTACTTAAAAAGGACTTGCCATTTGTGACTCCATGTTAACCGTGTCTGATGATTGTGTTACTCTTTAAATAATTTTCTCTATATTTTACAGGACTTGAGGTTAGACTAACAGGTAATATTTTTTTTTTAAAGTTCAAATACGTGAGAAGAGAAAGTACTTACAGTCTGTCATTTATGATAAGTAGATACCACAGATTGTTTCCAAAAGTGGCATTGACATCTTTTCTTACCAGTGAATGACAAGCACTTCTGTGTGTGTGTTCACAAAATTTTGCAGAAAAAAATGGGGAATGATTGTAGTTCAGATTTTGAATGAATCAGGCAATGCTTCTGCATGCTGTGTGTTGGGTAATCTGCCCTGCTGTTCCACCCTAATGAATCTGAGCTTCACCATCCCCATCAAATTTATTGGTATTTGTTGTAATTAATGCCTACACATCATCTATGGGATAATTGTTTCCCTCGTTCTGAAAAAGCCTAATTTTTTTAGAATACCATAGTTCATATAAACAAACACAATTATGTTTTATTATTTTACCCCAACACTTTATCGATCATCTCTTGAAAGAAGAGAAAGGAGAGGATTCACATTCATTGCAATTTTTCTCACACTCAGCCTCTTTCTAAAACAAAATCAAGTTGTTGCTCTTAAGCCACCTGGTAGTATTCTTTAAAGAAATCTTGCCAGTATATTTTCATACCCACCCAGAGAGATGGAGTTCCTGGAACATTTTATCAGTTCAATGAGAACTGAGCGGCTAAGGAATATAAAAGACACAGTGTTCTTTCAGTCAAATTCTTCCTGTTTTGATAACACTATCCTTCATGAAAATAAAAGGTCATCAGTTTCTGCTAATTCAAGGTCTTGGAATAGCTGCGTGATTCAGATTTCAGTTTGACAAAAAGATCTCCATCTGTGTACACAGATAAATAAATTGGATTCTTACATATTGTGTAAATATTCTGATAATTTTAGGAGAAATTTGTGCCTTGAATAAAGTCAGGAAGTGACATGAAAAGCAGCTCAGACCTTTAATAAGACATCTCTGACAATGAAATAGTGCCTAAAACAATGACACATCATGATTAAGTGCAATATGTGCTATAATGCACCATTAACAGCTGTTACATACCAGCTATACGCAGAGAAAGAGATGCTACGGACTATCAACAAAATGCTTTCAAATAATCAGTGGGATGGCTTCACCTCAGATTTGTAACAGTTAGCTCCCTCAGGGACAACTGGGGTTTTTCACCAGACCCTCCTGTAATAAGGCATGTGAGTAAATTTCTGTTAAGTGAAGGTTTCATCTGGAAAGTGCCTTTTTCCTTAGAGATGTATCTTTTTCTATGTAGCAAGCACTGAATTTATCTGAAGCAGCAGGACACTTCTGCTTTGTTGCAGGGTAAGACTTCAATATCACTGAACCAAAAAAAAAAATATATCTCTTATACCTGTCTGAAACAGGTGGTTTTGTTTGAATTTTTTTTTTTCGTTTTGTTTGGTTGGTTGGTTTTGTGGTTTTTTNTCTTTCAAATATACTCTCCGTGTTATGGGTTTAGCCCATCATCAGAAAGAAAAAGTATCCAGTGGCTCCATTCTTACCTGTTTTTTACTTACATGTTTTTCTGGTGAAATGCTTCAATCTCTTGCAGATCTCCTCATTTCATGCATAAAGTATGGGTTATCCTAGGTCAGATCTCTGCTTTAGGGGGCAAAAAAATTAAAATTTCTTTTTGAGTCTTTGTTTTTGGAATTATCTGAGACAGCAACAAGTACTTCAAATAGGAATCATACAATCAGAAGGGCAAACCTTCAATTTAACTCAAGGAGGATTAAAAATATCATTGAGGCAGCATGCACCTTTTACTGATAATGCTGGAAATTAAAGCAAGATGGGCATCCTTCCCAGCAGGTTTCCTCCTCTCCAAAGCCCTTCCTGACTCTGCCCTTTTCTCCTGTGGAGTCTTGTCCCTGCCCAAATCCTTTTCTATCCCTGACCTGACATCCCTACTTTGTCACCTGAAGAGCTGTGAATGCTGTTCTGCTCCAGTCACACCATCCAACACTACTTCAACACTGAGGGTGCCACTCATCATCATGAAGGAGCTCACCTCCTTCACAGCTCTCCTTACCCGCCACCTACATCAGCGGGGAGACTCACCACTGAGGGAAGGAGACTGCTGACAGTTTGCAAAACTGAAGATTTTGCACGCATACCAAGAAGCAGAAAATGTATGTACACAGTGGATTGCAACCTTCCTTCCCTCCTGTGACAGCATTTGTTTCCCACAGCTTTGCAAAGTTCTTGGCACAGCAAGATCCCATCCTTCAGGATGGTTGTAAATACAAAGTGGGTGTGCAGGAAATTCTCATGTAAACTTATTACTGGGCTAACTTGTCTACAATGAAAGATGAGGGGAAGCTCTATTATTTGTGTCCAATTTTACCTCATCATTTTTTCCTGCCCATGTCTGATCTTTGGTGAAGGCAGAGGCCTTTTCCAGGCTGAAGAACAATCTCTGTAGTTGCCACACGCCTCCTGGGTTCAGGGTCACACAAGCACCTCATGTGGGAATAAGATCAGGGTTGTCAAGAAAGAACACTTAAGGAAGCATTGGCAATTTCTGCTACTTGCTTTGAAAGTAGATCTGGCTGGCTGAAAGCACTAGAGAGATTTAATTTGCTTCACACACAATTCTAATATTTCTATTTTCCTTACATAGTGTGATTCAAGTGCTAGTGTGGATAGTGCAACATTATATGAGATTATGATATTCATGGGAGCAAGCAAATTAAATCCTTTGAGAGCAATCATGATAAACACAGTCAGGGTTTATAAGAGAAACAAGTCTGGGACTTTAGCTCAGCCTTGTTATAGGAGCAGTCACATCTGAAAAAAAAGTTCTTGAAATGAGCTGTAGTATCTAATCAGGAAAGCCCAAGGGAAAGAAGATTGACAAAATCTGAAAGGTTCAGATAAACTGGGCAGTAAAAAATGCCCAGCATCTGGTCTCATCTCACCAGCTTTGTCAGACCCTAACCCATAAAAGCAGGAAAGATGAACTTAAATTTTAAGAACAGGAAAAAGAAGTCATATAACACTTAACTGCTATTCAGAGCAACAGTGTAATCACATTTCTTCAGATGTGGCCAGATAGCAAAGCAGTGACATTTGTTAATAGAGACCAATCACTCTTTCAAACACGCTCTTTCTACAAATAATATAAATTAACGCGACTATGAAATAGCCATAAATGTCAGGCTACAGTAACAGAGTAAGTGAGCCTTTGAACAACAATGTATTAACTTTTTAGTCTAAAAAATGTGTCCTATATTTCCCTTGAAGGTAAGGTACAGGATATGTCACATAATTTGTTTCGTGGAAGTCCTTGATCTTATCAAACAGGAGGCGTTTTGCACTTCTGTTGTCTTATAATGTGCTTTAGTGTTTCGGTAACCATCATGTGAAATATAAGAACTTGGGCTTAGGCAACCAGCCTGCTTTAAATGAAAATCAAGGCAAGAACAGACAGTTGATCTGAAAGGTTCATTTAACCACAAATACACAATCTGAAGGGTTCAAGCTTCATTTAAAAATTATTTTTCTTTTGTTTCACTGTAGCTAATTCATGTATGATGCTGTTTAAGTCGGTCAATTTATCGTGACATAACACTAACAATATATGGAAGCTAAAAAGGAAAAGTTGGGTTATTTTTTCCTTTGTGAGTATACAGGTGCTCACAGAAGAAATGAGGCTGAAAAATCGTGTCTGCACATATTCGTGTTTCTTGGATCAGATTTGCATAAGAAGGTCTTCATTTGAAAGCCTCATCACTGTTTTTATTGAGAGGCATTGGATCATCCCTGTGCAAAACTGTAACATCAAGGATTTGGCATAAAACTTCCTGCAGTTCTCTCCTCCTGCCTCTGCCCTCACCACCCCTTGTGCTACCATTATGAAACTGTCCAGGATTTGCTCCAGCATTTTGTTAAGACAATTTCCCCAGCTGCATACTTCTGTGATTGTCAAGTGGCATGGTAGCAACCCACTAACTGCCAGAGTAATAACAAAATAAGAGGTATTTTAAGAAAAAGGATCATGAACTGAACAAACAGTTTTCCTTGATCTGAAACAAAATGTTTAGATCAGTTCTGGGTACTTCAATGCTATTTAGATATCACTGCTAACTAAGTTTTGAAACAAAATATTGTTCTAGAGTGAAAAATTGAAGCATCTCACTTTGAAAATGTCAAAACTCTGTGTTCCAGAAAGCATTTCTTTGCCTTCAGCTTGAGCTACTTAACAAACTAGACACAAATTCAAGAATTGTTTTAGACATTCCAAACCTTTACATTTTGACAGACCTAATTCCAGCCGTAATATTTCACACAACCAGAATCAGCAGTGTAAGTGCAGCAAAAATTCAAGTTTACACTCTGTAAGATCTTCTGAGTGCCTCTCAGATTTTGGGGCCAGTTTTTTTGATGCCAACAGACAAATTTAAATTTTCTTTTGCTTCTTCTTTTTCCTCATAGTATGAGTGAAAGAATGCATGGTAATGCAATTTGAATGTCAGTTAATGTACTCGGGCAGGAAATTGCTTTATGTCTTCAACAATTAGGTTAAATAGCTGCTGTCAGCACTATGAGGGTGGAGCTCTCTTATTCGAAGTACAGCTCAGTGAAAACTGCTGGAAGCAAAAGTTCTCAGCCTTGATCTTTTGTTTTCCCTCGCCAAGCACACTTGTGTTTCTCTGAAGAGGAATAAAACCCACCATGAAAAATTCCCAGACAGCCAATTGCCTGCCAGTATCTTTGGACACAGCAGATAACTGGCAGGTCTGATGCTGGTGTGGGCAGCAGGAACCTTCCACACTTGTTCACATCACTGTTAGTTTCTTCAGGATGCTGCCAGCAGCACAACCTAATCACCTCCCCATGTGCACATGACAGGCAGAAGATACAGCACAGATCCCACTAAGTCTGATGCATCTGCTTGAATCCTTTCCGGAAAAACATCTAAATCATAGCATCATAGAATCAGAGAATGTTAAGGTGTTGGAACAGACCTTGAAGATCATCTAGTCCCAAACTCTCCTGCTGTGGGTAGGGACACCTCCCACTATACCAGATTTCTCAAGGTCTTATCCTACCTGGTCTTGAACATGGTCAGGGTTTGGGCATCCACGGCCTCCCTGGCCAACCTGTTCCAGTGTCCCACCACCAGAACTTTTTGACAGTAAAAAATTTCTTCCTAATATTAAACCTAAATTTCTCCTCTTTCAATAAGTATTCATTACTTCTCATTTTATCACTATTTCACAGGGACCATAGGCATTTAAACTAATTTCAGAAGCTAGGGGGATAACAAAAACTTTATTTAACTCCAGGAAGCCAGCTGATTTGTTTTTAAGCAATGAGTTTTTATGCTGGATGGACTGATGCTAGATGAAGATCTGCTTCATCTACTTGTTGCTTTCATTGAGTGACATGCCAGTTTTGGTCAGCATTTTCAGAATGTATGCATGCTCATATAAGAGCATACGTACTCATAGAGAAGTTGGTCTTTTGATTAGAACAGAAGCGACATAGTTTTGTTTACACTAAGTCACTAAGTTGTGAATTATGCATTTTCTTATCATTCTTCTGTCCTTTCCTCTCCTTCTACCCCCATTCCTGTGTCTACCTTTGCCTTTTTTTTCCCCATTATGTATATAGGAAAGCCCTGGATGTCCTATGCATGTCGTATATACATAGGGAAGTGAAAGTGAAATGGCTTATAAATGTTATACTCTTTCTTAGTGCAAGGATGAATTTTCAGATATTAGCCACTTCTGTAACTCAAGAACAACCAAAAAGTAGTCGCCCAGACTGTTCTTTCTGATAAGTATTTTCTCTGATCCTGGCACACCTTCGTCCTCCTGTTACCAGAAAACATAAAAATCCCATTTTCCCCAGCTTCAGACCTGGTAAGGAGGCCCTTTTAGAAGACACGGTGCATCCTGATGCAACAAATGTAGTCAGTCCCCGGACAGACTTCAAACTTGAGTAAACTCACTGAAGTCGCTGATCACGTACCACAGGTGGGCTCATAACCCAGCGCAATTCCTTGGGCCCCTGTAAGAATATTTTGTGTCAGGCAACTGAATGCAGCAATGTACCACCCTAAGAAAGCTAAAGCTTTCTGAAATGTAGGTCTCAGGTTGGGACAGGAAAGCTGGCAGCTTCAGGAAAATCCTGCAATACTCAAGTTATCTTCTCAAAATTTATTTTCAAGCTTGAGTTAATAACTGTATTTTGGAAGAAAACACAGATGGCTTTCTTTCCTGCTTCAAAATACAATGTGCTTCAAATCTTAGATATACAGGTGACTAGAGCAGATAAAAAGAAGACTGAAATTAATTTGTATTATCTCCTTCCATTCTGGTCCATCAACTTAATATATCCCAGGTATGGGTTTGAGTGTACTTGAAACAACCAATATTTGAAGACATAATGCACTCCTTCCTGCAATTACATGGAGTACTCTTCAACCAAAGTAAAGAAGTGGGGAGGAAAGTCTCTTGCATGATGTCCTTGTTTTAATTAGGAACCTTCTTTACTGAGGACTTGTTCACCTCTTTTGAGAGGCAATCTTCGTCCCATGCACATTATATAACATTGTTTTAGTACTACAGTAAAAGAGAGAAATGCTAGCTTGCTGTGCTCATCGAGGCTGTGATCAGGTGTGCAACAGCATCAGGCTACCCTTAGAACATCAGCATTCACTTTTATATTCTGGCTATAACTTCAAGTCCATTTGTTTTCCTGAAACTGGAAATTTCTGGTAGAAAATCTGTTTTTAAATTGCTGATCAATGTGGGGGAAAAAAAGGGAATGTATTTGCACTGGTTCAAGAATTGTCAGAAACTCATCACCCATTTTAGTGGATTACATATGTGTATGTGTGAATGTTTGTGTTTCTATAAAATTATTTAGAAAATACGTAACATGGAAATGTTTTATGTACATGCACACAGACATACATAAGTCTGAATATAAGTGTGAATACTTATGTCTGCATGAAATAGTGAGAATGTCTACTGACAGATGTGGTATAAAGTCACTGTACTTCAAGTCTTTCACTAGATTTATTGGACATCTATGCATTCCAGTCCACTCTTGCATTCTGAGGAGAACCACCAGGCTTTTTAGAGGTTCATGTAAGTTGGACATTATAAATTTATGCACAAAATTACCTGGTTTCTTTTCTATACTTGATAGAAAACACAAACAATACAGACTTAAAATTGGTTGTATCATAGTCCTCGTACCTGCTTCTCTCTTGATAAAAAGAAGGCAGTTAAGTCATCAAGAGGTCCAAAGTGATTCAAATTAAAAATCTGAGAAGAAATGTTGACCTGCATGAAATCATTGTCAGATGGTCTCTCTCTAAAGGGGTGATTAGACTCACAGTCCCATGGAATAAAGCGGCTGGAAAGGACCACAGGAGGCTGTCTGAATGCCAGGATTTTTGCTCTTTAACAAGAATAATGGTTTAGGAAATGTTGTCAGTGGGGATTTACAGCAATAGAAGACTAAACAGCCTGCAGTTATGCCAGGCCAGGGAATGTTTGGATTGGATATTAGGAAGAATTTCTTCACAGAGAGGGTTGTCAAGCACTGGAATAGAATGCCCAGGGAAGTGGTTGAGTCATCATCCCTACAAGTATCTGAAATATGTGAAGATGTAGCACTTGGGGACATGGTTGTGTGAGGACTTGGCGGTACTGGGTCAGCTTGGTGATCTTAGATGTCTTCTTGAACCTAAGCAATTCCCTGACTCTATGAATCTATGATTTCACCTTCTAAAGACATCTGCCTATCCCCATTCCCTGAAGATGACAGTACTTCTGGAGCATATTTTAAAATGTTTGGGTATGGCTGTGTGCACACACACGCATATGTGTATCTGTACATAAGACAAAAATTTTCCTCTGGGGCTTGTAACTTTGGTGGTAGACATACAGAAGAAGGTAATGAACTAGCTAGAGATTGTGAATAAGCATAAAAACTAGGCATGAAAGTGCCAGTGGGTCACTTACCAAATGATCTGGAAACAGCCCTTTCTTACCCGGTAAGTTACAATATTTGTCTTGAGCAAAAAATAACACAAGGAAGCACTTGGAATGAGAAGGACCTCCTACATCACACAAAACCATCTTCAGAAGACACAAAGAGAAGGAGATGTAAAAATGGAAGTTCCTTGGAATACTCCTCTTTGAGCTAAAATAGTTAATTATTAATATGCCATCTGAAATATTCTTTGAATTGTGGAAATTCTCGAATCAGTACGGTATATCTACTTTACTGATGGATGTGGGAATCATAGTTAGCAAACCTGAGTGATCTGAATGTATCATGTACATGATTTTTCACAGAAAATGGAAAGGACTTAACAACGAGTGTCTCAACTACATACCAGGTGGCACATGCAAAAAGAGGAGACAGTCGATGCAATGTCTGACAACAAACTCTACTACTCTGTTTCCCCTGCTCCAAACCCCTACATTTGGGAGGAATGCCTCAAGTATAACCTTTTGAGAGACATTTAGGTGCATAAGAATGTTCACTGAATGCCATCTGGGATGTGTGTGAGCATCCTTTTGGCCTCCAGTTCCCACCTCTAATGGAAGGAGACCTACTGTACCTTATACACCCATAAGCAGTCTTTGGAGTACAGGGAAGAGCTGGAATCTCCCAAGTGTCACAAGGCAGAAGTTATTTATTGGATTCTGCCTCACATATATAGATACCAGTCCAGTTCATGATCCAAGTTACTATTAAGAGAATTTTTTTTTATTACTTCTTGTAGGGTCAAATTCCATAGATTTGGTTGTACAAACCAACTAGCCAAAACTGTAATCTTTAAATATTGTTCCCTGTTTTATGTAGATAAGAGCACTACCCTATGTCAGATCTTGCTTGAACTACTGTGTAACTTCTAAAAATTAATCTCAGCGCCACTTCAATTTATCAGCAGCCAAGGATATACTACAGCATTTCACAGATTCTTTCAATGCTGCCGATTACACACATTAGTGCTCTGATTTTGCTTTTCATTTTTAATGTTGCCTTGGCCACTTCCAGCTTCCGGGCATTGACACATATGCCTTTCTCCAAGAGACCAAACACATCAAGTGTCCATTCCTCACGTAGGCAGTCAGAGGTTTCATTTCATATCAGTCCTTAATCTTCTTGTTAATTGGGTAAATAGATGATAATCCCTGAGCTATTTTTCCAAACCATGTTTCTCCTGCCTTTGATCACACCTTTAGCTCATCTCTGATCCTTTCCAGAGCTGGACATAATCCAGGAGTGACTTTATGGGATTCAGACACAAAAACATTTGCCTGCTGCAGTTGTTGAAAACCTTCCAGATCCACAGTCTTCCTCTGATCTGCCCCCATCTGTAGGCATGGGATGCGTTTTAAGTCTATGACTACGGATTTGGCTATGTTAAACTGCATTTGTTTGTATGAACAAATTATTGCGGTCACTCCCTCTCTCAGTAATTTGTCTTCTACACTATTTAGCTCTCTGTACTATTTGTGTCATCTGCTGTCTCTGTTGGCATAGAGGTTAATTTTTCCTTCAAGTTATAATACATAGAATATCCAGGTTTTTTTAACAAAGAGTAGCAGGAAGGGCTTCTGGAGTTATGTTAGCTGGAAAAAGAAGGTCAAAGAAACTGACCTAGGATATAAACAAGTCCAGCAAACTGGTAACAAAGGATGAGGAGAAGGCTGAGGTACCCAACTATTTTTTTACCTCAGTCTTCAACAACGTCTCTTCCCACACTTCTCAAGTAGACGGACAGCAGGATGGGGACTGAGGCAACAAAAGTAAGTTTTAGTTAAAAATTATGTTCTGAGCCACCTGAGGAACATGAATGTACCTAAATCTACGGAACCTGAGGAGAAGCATTCTCAAGTCCTGACGGAATTGTTTGATGTAGTCGCCAAGATATGATATTTGAAAATATCATTCTCTGGAAGTCCAGGGAACAGAAAAAAAGGAAAACATTGTAACCATCTTTAAAAAGAGTAGAAAGGAGGATTCTGGGAACTACATCTGGTCAGCCTCCTCTTTGTGCCTGGGAGAATCATGGAAAAATCCTCCTGGAATCTGTGCTAAGGAAGGTGATTCAAGACAGCCAGCATGGCTCTGAAAAGGGCATCCAGAGGGTAGCAGTCAATGGCTCAGAGTTCTGATGGATATCAGTGACAAGTGAGGTCCCTCAGGGGTCAGTACTGGAACCAGTGTTATTTAATATCTTTATTAATGACGTAGATGACGAGATCAAGTGCACCTTCAGCAAATTTGCAGATGACACCCAGCTGACACACCTGAAGGACAGGATGCCATCCAGAGGGGCTTGGACAGGCTCAAGAACCAGGCTCATTTCAAGGAGTTTAAGTGCAAGGTGCTGCACCTGGGTCAGAGCAACCCCCGGTACCAGCACAGGCTGGGGCTGAACAGATCAAGAGCAGCCCTGGGGAGAAGGACTTGGGGGTGCTGGTGGGTGAGAGGCTGGACATGACCCAGCCATGTGCACTCCCAGCCCAGAAAGCCAAACGTGTCCTGGGCTGCATCCAAAGCAGCGTGGGCAGCAGGGGAGGGAGGGGATTCTGCCCCTCTGCTCTGCTCTGGTGAGAGACCCCACCTGGAACACTGCATCCAGCTCTGGGGTCCCAGCACAGGAAGGACATGGACCTGTGAGAGTGAGTCCAGAGGAGGGTCATGCAGGTGATAAGAGGGATGGAGAAACTCTCCTGTGAGAAAGGGCTGAGACAATTGGGTTTTTTCAGCCTAGAGGAGGCTTTGGTTTGACCTTACTGTAATCTTGCAGTACCTGAATGGAGCCTACAAGAAAGATGGAGGGAGACTTTTTACAACAACATGTAGTGACAGGACAAGGGGGAACAGATTCAAACTGAGAGTAGGTTTTGATTAGATACTAGACAAAAGCTCTTTGCTGTGATAGTGGTGAGGCACACGGACAGGTTTCCCAGAGAAGTGGTGGATGCCCTATCCCAGTAAACTTTTGAGGCCAAGCTAGACGGAGCTTTGTGCAACCTGGTCTAGTGGAAGATGTCCGTGCATTATGGCTGGGAAGAGGTTGGAACCACATGACCTTTAAGGTTGCTTCCAACCCAGATCATTTTGTCATTCAATGATTCTATGATTCTATGATTAACGTGGGCTATGTTGATTTTGGATTGTTCCGATTTCTTAATCAAAATGTAGTGAAGTATCAGACCAAATGTTTTACAGAAGTCTAAATACATCACATTAACACTGTGGCCTTTAACAATCAAACCTGTAACCCCAGAAGAAGACATATCATGTTAACTTTACATGTATTTTTATAATAAGCTTATGCTGATTGTACTACAGGCCTCTACTCTGAATTCCCATAACAATGATTTCCACATTTATAAATGACCCTGAATATCATAATTGACTTTTGTTTGCTAGCATGCAAAAGGAAAGCTGAGAAGAATGTATTTCCCGCAGGTATCATTCCATTCTGTGCATGTACCTCTTCCCCTCATTAGTTACCCTTTTGCACAAGGTTTTAAGAAGCATGCTTTTAAACAGCCTACAATTCAGCCCACAGGGACTTGGGAAGGACAGTGAAGGGGGCTTATAAGCAGAATAGCCAGGTATCTATGTGTTAGTATTTATATTAACAAATTAATGTGCTTCCAGATTAGAGGTGTTTTTTTAAAAAATCAAATCTAGAATGTAATTTTTTTCTTAACACAAGATAGGTTGAATAGATTTTTTGATATGCAGATAAGTTTGGGGGCTGGTCTTTACCCATTCATACAGAAGATAAATCTGGCAGGGTAACTTTGTCCTTTTGTAGGACAGTAGAACATTATCAGCACAAAAAGAGTCTTTTCATAGCAACATGATGCACAGCCTGCTACATTCAGGGAACAATTTACTACAACCAAAGACAGTCAAAGGTTTGTATTTTCCTTATGACCTTGCCTGAAGGAATGATAGTAAGAATGCAACACTTTAAGGCACACTTAAGACATTCATTATCAGTTCTGAACAGGATTAATTTTAATGATAGTTCCACTTGCCTACACAGTGTTCCTAGATGTGAAAAAACCCCATGGGATTAGGCCAAAAATTGTCATGGTAATAGAAAGAGAGGGAAATAATTCTAAAACAGTTTCCAATAAGCAAGAGCAGCTACCATTCCATCAGTAGCCTTCAACAGAAGGTGACATCTGTTTTCCATTTTTCGTTTCTAGGCTTGAAGAAAAGCAGGATGATTGGAAATAGTACAGTGTTCTGGGAACATGTTGAATAAAAAGGCTTTTTGTGTTTTTAAAATATTGGTCCCTTTATCTTTAAAAACATATAGCATGTACCTTCTTTGACCATTTATAAATTGGACAAGTTAGTTGGAAAGTTTTCAGGACTTGCCTATGCTCAAGCAGTGAAAGATCAAAGCAAGCATTTTGCTTTAATAAGAGGAACCACCATTTTGACTGAGAAGCAGACACTTGTTTTTGGAATCTGAGAAAATGAGAATGAATTAATTGTATGAAATTATGTGATTACTTCAGACTGGGGATAAACTAAACCAAAGAAGAAACATGCACCAGTACTGGTGTTTTCCACTTCTTTTATTCAAGCACACCGCTGTGTCTTACACACCAGTTTAAGATAATACTCATAATTTTACTGCTAAGAAAGAAGCAGACCAAAATCCAGTTGTGGAACTTGAAGGGGAAAAAAAAAAAAAAGGAAAAATCAGTCATGGTCTTTACCAGCAAGGGTGGTTACTGGTGGAACAGTGTACCACTGAATTTTCCCACACATTAAGTTTTTAATAAACTATTTAGAAAACTTCTGAGAAGTTGATGATGGACTGTTAAGCGTGCTCTACCCAACATTAGAAAACCTTGTTTGCTCACCTAGGCTGGAAAATGCACACACAAATAAAAGCTCTTTTGTCCTATGAACCCATGAGATATTTATACACCAACTTACTAGGTAAGAGGTTGATTTTAGGTACTCACAGCATTTGCAGTAGGAGCTTACAAGTTTAAAAGCTTCGACATTTGGTAGGAGTGAAAAAAAGAGAGGAAACAGTGATTTTACTTTATTTATGCTGAATATTATTTCATTATGTCTTCATAACAAACAAGAGGAAAAATATTAGCAGAGAACGATACAAGTTTAAAACTTACCTCATACTTCCTAAATCAGAATTCTGGAAGGATAAGACTGTATGAAAGACTTGTTGATGTGTTCTTTGACAAATACAATCTAGCTAAATTTCATACACTGGTCACCTCTGCAGCTTCTTGAAGCATCACGTTTCAAGGTCTGATAAGGGTCAGTACAAAGGGTGTCACTTCACTTGCTTGCAATTTTTTGCAAAAAGGTCACAGATCCCAAAACACAAGTCAAGAACCAACAGAGAGTCATAAATGAACACCTTTCACTTTGTAAGATTAAATCAAACAAAAAAGCCCCCAAAACCCATGCCAAAAACGCACCACAAAGGCCAAAACCTCACAGATCAATTCCAAAACCATTTAAACTAAAAGGTAACTGCAGTATGGTTCATTTCAACTGCAATGTGCCACTTGTGCTCTTTTCTGTCTTCATACTGACAAAAATATAGCTATAAATTATTGTTAGCATCAATTCTCCCTCTCCTACTCATTCAGACAAACTGTGGAGCAACACTAGGATGGCCCAATAACTAGGGATAATGTGCTAGATGCAATTTCCGATTTGAAAGCCTACTGTTGGAGCTCTTTTCCAAAAAGGACCTAAGGTTCAAAATAATGTTATTTCAGGCTGCACTCTGTATTTGAAATTATATGCTGGGTTTGTCTTATGCATAGTTTAGCACCTGATATTAGTGTTACAATAGCGCATCCTGATATCTTTGACCTTGTCTACTGCTGAATTGTGTGGTGACATGACTCTCATGTCTTTTGAGTTCCCTGCCCCAGGATCAGGTTGCCCACGTGTGTAATCCATGTTGTTCCCAGATAGTCTCTGCGTAGGGATGATAGGCAAACTGCTGCTCATCTGAGGCTCACTGTCCTGCCTACTGAGGAGACTGTTATGATAACAGCTATGTTTATCAGCTTTTCAGCAGCCAGGAAATTCTTAACATTAGGGCAGTTCAGGTACAGTCATATCTTATTAGTGTGCATGGCAGCAAAAAAACCTGCAAATCATAAAAATGATTGAGTGTGGGGGTCTTTGTTTATAGAGACATTTTGAAAATACAGCTCACTTATTCTTGTGACTATTTGTCACAGCAAGGCCAGCCTTAATTTTTAAAAATTTTTTTCAAAATTTATTGTTGCTCACTTCTCTGCCAGTTTCAGGCTTTATTACCTTCACTTATTTGCCCGCACAGCAACTTCATACACTGAAAAGACAGCTAATAAGCATCTCTGACCATCACTGATGGGGGCCAAACACTGAGGAATATTCTTGATGATTGACCTTCAAGGACATGGTGGTTTTGCCACCCTTATGCTCGTGTCAGACTCTGTGAGTCTGACGTGCTTGGCCAGGGCAGGTGGAAATTAGTAAGCGTGAGGCAGCCTGCAAATGGGCCAGGTTCTCAAGGAAACTGTCCCTCCAGCACACTGTCCACTGGCCCACTGCTCCTTTTACTGCTCTCATTGCCCACTCCATTGCCTCCAGGAGTCAAAAAACAACATGAGAAAGGTATATGGACCTTTTCAAGCACTGCTGTTTAAGCTCCCATGGATGCTGGTGTTGGGGAAGGGGAAAACTCGGATTTGGGAAGCAGAAGCCACAGGTGCAGCAGTAATCTTTATTGCTGTATTGATTAGAGGAGCAACTTCAATATACAGACATAATAATAATACAGAGATAGTCAGTGTGTTCTTCCAGCTGTGGAAATCTCCTTAGGTAGCTGGAGATAATGTAGTAGGGCTGAAAATGAAAGAGGAAACTGATTTATTCAGACTGTTCATTACTGCAATTCAGAGCAATTTATTTAAGGTCACTATCTCTCATTCTAAGGGAAAATGCAAACATTAATCTTCATATACTGTATCTTGGAAACCAGTGTTCTGGATAATTAGTTTGCTATCTTCTGTGTGTGCAGTCTTTTCATATTCAGCAAGAAAGACAGTAGTCTAATCATCTGTGCCGTGCGTATGGGCTTGAGTACACACCACAGTGTAAGCAAACAGGAGATGATTGCTGTCTTCAAATTGATGGTACCTTCAGCATCCTTTTATGGTCAGTTTTTGTTTATTTCAAATAGTGCTTACATTATTAGGTCTAAACCCTCAATAGTTCAACAGAAAACTCGTATCTCTTGCTTGGGTTGTCCAGAAGCTTTTGTGGCAAGACTAAGATGGAGATGAGTACAGGCCATGCTCTGAGTGTTGAGTTGGTTTTAGGACCAATTTTGCTGTCCCTGTTAGTCAGAGTACCTCTAGCTTACCTGTCCCATGCACTTGCCTTCTGGCTCATTTCAAGGTGCAGCTGCATCTTGACTATGGTGTGTATGTCTCATGCACCATGATCCTGAAGTCCTAACCACTGCATTATGAAGGCATTTAGATTTCATCAAGCAGGAGCCCATCCTACTCTACATGGAACTGAAATAAACACCACCAGAGACAGTGAAGTAAGCAAAAGCACTGACTTCTGACTTCTTTTTGACACTGTGAAAATGTCCATCCTCCTAGATAATATCAACCTGTATGACCTCTCCCACTGCCAAAGAAAAGCTAAGAGAAGATGTCCCACAATACCAAGAAAGACTAAAAGCTCAGTTTTTGCCAGTTCTGATGAAGTTAGAGAAGTCACCAATAATTTCAGTATGATGGATAGTGAGATTTTCCCTCCTTTACGTTATTTGCAATTTCTTTTCTGCCTTAGAGGTCAGACTAGAAGCAGTAAGTTTTGCTCAGCTGGAGGCGGTGTTAAGTGAAGTGGAAGGCAAGCCACCCAGTGACAGAGAGAAGCTCTCTCATCAGAGAGGAGGAGGACACCGGCATCTTAATGATGTTACATGTTAATTCCTGCTTTCTCAAGTAGCTGCCAAATGCATGCTTCATGATGCTTCAAGAGCATTTGTGAATAATATTTAAAAGACACCAAACAGACAAATCAGGTGCAGGTGGTGGATAAGTGCACCACTTAAGAGCGCCAGCTGTCTTCATAAAGAGCCTTACACTGTCAAAATTCTTTTTCCATGATGAATTTCATACCAAAGACAAAAAATAATTAATGCATCAGGAGCAGATTCTCAACAGTCTAATCAAGGCTTATGCAACCTTGCACTCACCACTGAATCTTTCCAATGGTTCCTTGTCCAAGCCTGGCCAGACCGGCTCCTTGAATTTGCCTGAGCCAAATGAGCTGGGGCATTTGCAAGACCAAGTCTTCCTGCAGGTCACATTTTGCTTTTTAGCCTTGGCCCTGCTGGTAAGCCAGTGTCATGCAGGGATCACAGCTCACTTGCTCCTCGGTAGAGCCCTGCAGATGTGGTTTCACACTGGGCTCTGACAGACAGGACACCTTTCAATGCTTCATCCCTCCCTACTGGCTGTTCTTGCACGGTTTGTGGTTTATTCCCTAAATGTCTGTGAGAAGATTAATAGTGTTACTGCTAATGGGCTCCTGGTAGTAACTCAATATCCACAAGGGCTCTCAGGGACAGATTTTCTCATACCCACTTGCTCAGTCTGGAGATGCCAGGGAGAGGAGAGGGTAACTGGGGACGCAGCCTCCAGACCTGAGTTGCCTGTGTCCCTCTGCTTGCATGCACATATACGCATGCACGCACAAGTCATGGCCACCCCATGTCCTTCCACCAGCATGTTTGTTTCCTTACCTTTTATGCTCTCCAGCCTTGTACAGAGCAGCCATGCAGAAAGCACCTCTCATACTCATGGTGTCCAAGGGGGGCCCCTGTGGGCAGCCAGCATTCATAACAACACAGAATTAACTGCTCCCAGTCATTATAAGCAGAATAATTATGTGTATCCCTTACCCAAATGCTTAGAAAAGGCTGAACTTAGAGCAATACTTTGTAAGTGTAAATAAAACTTCTGTGGAGAGCAACGGTCCCAGGACTTGTGTAGATTAGGACTGCTAGAGAATCCCAGGAGACCCTGACAGCTGCAATAAGATATGTACAGCTTGAATCAATTTAGGGTTAGTCATTGTCCTCTGTTAATTTTTAAGTATAGTGAGGAAAAAGCGCTCATACTCCACTTTCAGACAACAGAAGTGAAAGTCTGTGTCTGGCCTGCCTTTACATTTTCCTGCACAGAGCTACTACCCACAAAAAACGTTGTCTGGATCTGTGTTCTCTGTGTCTGAATATACCCTTGTGGGTAGTGCAAAGAGGACCAGGGAAACAGCAGTAACCAGACTGTAAAGCTGATGTCTCCCCACTA
>VXBT01005970.1:99215-123104 GCA_013400235.1 Oriolus oriolus
TCAGTGATTGATACCAAATGGAGATTTGGCCACTGGTCTGCTCTGTGTAGCACTTCAGAGATTAACTTTTGGATCAATCAAAGTGACTTGTGAAGTTATATCTATTTTGTTAGGCAGTGTTGGATGAAGAAAAAGAAAAGGAAGAAACATTTCTTGAAACACAAAAACGCTTTGTTTAGAGTTTGGAATTAAAAATCACAAGAACACGCAGAATCTTCATGCACGTAAGAGTTTTACAAGCTTTGTATTTGTCTCTAATCCAAGCTCTAAATGTTGTTGAGATGGAATTTCAGGCCAGATCTTCTGCATCCAAACATGCTATTTAATTCCTAGCTCAGCATGAGGACACCTTGAGTGCTTTCTTCTCACCATCTCTGTGAGTGGCAGCTGAAACCACAAGAGAAATGTCATTTTGTGCCAGTTGACAAGAATTGCATGCCATTTTATGTTTTGGTTCAGTTTGGGGTCAAGTTTGTTTTTTTCTCCTTGATAAATCAAAGAGAATCACCCAAGCAAGATGATCCAGAAGGAAATTAATTGTTAGTTAGCATTTCACTTACTCAGGTTCCTATATGGAGGCATCAGGAGGTGTAACAATGAGCCATCTAGCAACAAACATGATGAAAGGCTGCAGGGAACCAGGAGCAGGTTCAGGAGCAATATTTCTGTCTTGCGGTCTGCTCCCGCAGAACTCTGTGGCTGGAAAACGGACAGCATCAGCCCTCAGGTGCCCTATCCTGTCAGAGCACTCTTAAGTTTTTCACCAAACATACCTTTGCTATGTGCGGGGAGCAGAAGTTTCCTCCTTGCGCCTGTAAAGATTTTTCCAGGTTTTTTTGGTTGAAAGAACTTTGAGATAACAGCCTGCCCCTGCAATAGGTGTACATAACCATGGGATATTCAGGGTAACAAGCACTGGTGTATTGTTTTATGGCTCAAAGAGAGCACATCTACTCAAATGACAGCACATTCATCAGTCACTCTTACTCCATCCCTTCGCCTGGCATCATGAGTTTCTGTGGTGATGTGCCCTGGGAGCAATACACTGAGGAATGCATCCATCCATCACAGACTAAAGCTGTTCTGCCCGCTGCTGCTTCACCAAGGGCTTGCATGTCAGGGCTGAAAGCAGGCTGCCCCTGTATCTGCAACCCCCACTTGGAGGTGAAGAGAAGCTTGGTGTGAGTGGGAAAAAAGATATTTATCGTGCAAAGGAGAAGTTAAAAAGTTCAGGAAACACAGCTCTGTGGTCTGTTAGCTGAACATCAGGATTTATTACAAGTGCAGCTTGTATCTAAGAGAGATACTGAAGATTGAGAGAAGATAATTGCTTGGATTTGCTTCAATTTTTTGCTTTGCAGACTGGAGGCTGGTGAGCCTATAACCTAGGAAAACATGTGAGACACAGACTAATCTCTCCAACACTCACCTTAGAAAGCAAAGCAAACCCATGACCTCTGCAAAGTCAGTGGGAGCTTTTCCACTGACTCTAGTGGAATCTGGATTTCACTCTGAGTTTTCCATAACGAAGGCCAGATTTTCCCCTTGCTTTATGAAGCATGGTATTTTCCCAGCTTCAGTGCACACTGTCTCTTGTTTTCCAACAATGCATTCAAAAGCTGAAGTACACCTCTGTAAAACAAAGGGCAGGATCTACAAAAGGATTTAAATGAAGTGTGCTTATAGCAAGGGACATAATGTTCACTTGGTTTGCTAATTCCACTTTGTGACCAATATAAATGCAAAACATAGTATCTCTTGGAGACCTGATGTAGTCTCAGAGAAGAAGGATCATTGACCTTATGCTCAGGATGAACAAAGTGACATGAATAAAGAAATCCCATGATGCCTATCTCCCATTAACTGTTTGTTTACGAAGTCAGTCTTGCTAAATTTACTTGAGAAAATAGTAGCTTTTAAGAGAAAGCATTTCTGCAATTCTCTGCAGTTCTACTGACTTCTGCAAGTCCATCAGGCTCTCAAATTCAATAGAGTAGAAGTTCCATTTTTAATGTCTTACATTTTAATTTGAATAAGCAATTGGTTTTTTTCTTCTTTCCATGTTTTCAGGCTTAGTGGAAATAGTATGGAAAATGTGATCTCACAGACATGGAGGATTCAAAATTAGGAACAGCAACAACACATAAGATCTTAATTTTTCTGACTGTTTTTAAACTTTTGAACTGCAAATTCTTAAGGTCCCAGGACTGACCATTAAATATGCCTTTAATTCTGGGACCTCAGGGCTACTTTGTAGTACATTAGCACTTTAAATTCTAATGTGATCATCAGGTAGCCTGAGGCTAAAAGAAGCCATTTGTGGGAGGGTACTATAGAGTTTGAGCTTTTGCTCACCACACAAACGAGTAAAGCGAAAAAAGAAAAATCCATATAGCAGGGCCCTGGATGTACCTAAGTGGTAGATTGTATGCTTAGGAGCAAAGAAAGCAGGAGAGAATGTGAAAACATATACTTGGGATCAGTGGCCCTCAATGAGCATTAGAGGTCACGATGCAAAAAAGCAATTCAACATGAGAAATTCCACCGGTGTGATAACAAAGTCAGTAAGAGCACTGAGTGTATGAACAAGGAAGAAGTGATTAGGAGAGAAGATTAAGGTAATTTTATCTCTCTGTGCAGTACAAAACTGACTACTAGGAGAATCCTCCACAGTTGTAAAATATCACTGAAAAACCCAAAGAAACATAAAACTGATATTAGGACTGAAACAAGTAGAGCATTTTCCAGACAAATCCAGAATAAATTTGACTTATCTTCTCAGAAAAAATTTGAAATGCTCCAGAGGGGAAAAAAAAAACGTAAAAAAAATCTCTCAAGAAATAATCTGAAGATGGAAAGAATATAGGCAATGCTTTTTAATGGTCTTTGATATAGTGCATAAAGGCAAAACAAGCCAGCATGTGGGAAAAGGTCTGATCTATTTAGATGAAAACTGAGGACACATCTTTTCTTGCTTGATCCAAGATGACTGATTAGACACATTTCTAAGGGAAGAGACAAGTATTTGCCTCTCCCTGTCTTGGCTTTAGGTCTAGCTGCCTGACTGAAAAGCACACATAAATAAAACAGAGTTAATGGAGCAAGATACAGTCATAACTGGATGAAATGTAATGGCCTGTGATGTACACAAGGTCAAACTAGATGATCTAATGGTCCCTTCTGGCCTTAAACTTCATAAATTTTTTCTCACAGCTGCCCTAATGAGGTAGCTCCCAGTTTAGACTTGACTTGGCTAGGAGTTTTCTGCACCAGTTTCATTGCAATAGCAGCATCCAGGACAATTTCAAGGCCAGGAGCACTGCAGGTGGCTGAGAAATGGTTCCTGTCTGGTGTCATAAGCATGTCAGAAGAGGCACAATGCAGTGATGCGTGGGACTTAGTTTTCATCATTTTTGTTTCTGGAGACTTTGAGGTTTCAGTGTCCTGGCTAGCTTATCCCTAGAAATTTATATCTTTCAAAGAATCTAATTTTCCAAAGTGATTGTTAGGAAGACTGTGAGCTGCTACTCAAATCTGTGGGGCTGTACAGGCACCTGAGCGCAGCATTGCTCCAGATCCACGCTGAACAGGCCACAAGTCCCTGTTGAACCTCCATGGAACAATACCTTAAAGTGGTTACTGTAGGTAGATGGAAGCCTGAAGGCTGTTTTTATCATTCGAAAAACAATCTCATCGTTCACTTCATCAGATGGCTACACCTTGCTGCAGGGGCTTTGTGCAATGAAGAACATGCTTTTCTTCTTCATCCCACAAAGCTCTCACATATATTAGCATTTTTGTGTAAAGCAATTTACTTGTTAAGTGATTCAGTTTCTGTAGGCATCACAACAAAGACAGATGTCCATCAAGTTTGTTAGAAATTAGCGATATCCTTTCATTCAAATTTAATCACAAGTGAAGTTTGACTTGCATTTGTGAAGGATGAGGCATTCAGATACGGTTTTATGGTTACAAAAAACACGTAATGATTTTGATACTGGAGCCAAAAGGACATCATCAGACAGGAAGAAAATTGTCTCCTTGGTAATATTTAAAATACTTTCAAAACCAAATGCCTTGAGTTGATGCATTCCTAGCTCTTGAAGGGCATAGTAAATTCTCTAATGTATTGGAAATTATATCTAAATGTAATCAGCACAAGCACTGGTACAGTTTATTTCCAGATGAGACCTTGAAATTCTGCCCTATTCTTCAGATATCATTGTTACACTTTCATCCTGTTAATTAATTATTTAACACAATTATCCCTTCTTGCCCTCCATGAGAATGAGCAATTTACTTAGTTATATACAAAATCATAGGCTGATGCAGTTTGCCGACTAGAAAAATCACTGCTAGTTTGTTGTATTTACTTGTGTAGAAACACATACAGACGTATTTGCTCTTATAGCATAGCTGATAAATTATAGTTGATTTTAAAAAATTAACTGGATACTTTGCCCTGCATGTGCCATTATACTAAGTGCATGATGATTATAACAAGAAGCAGAAAAACTTAAATAGTACTTATGCATTTGCATTCATGTGTGTATGAATATGTGGTTTTCTGTGCTGGTGTAAAATGCATGGGATTTTTTCAATTGCAAGATTTTAGTGCAATTACAATTTAAGATAATTAAAATTAATAAAAAGTAAAATAATGGTTATTTTTAAAAATAAATTACTGAAAAGTGTATAATTATAAAATTATGTGACATACCACCATTCCAAAGTACTTAGAGGTATAAAATGTAACAGCAAAAACATCCTTAAATACCTTTTTGATTACTAATGTCTCATTTGATTTGAGTCTTGACTTCAGGCCAGTCAGCTCATTGCAAATACTCCCAGGGGCTTCCCTGGGACAAATTAACACACTTTACATACAAAAATGAAAGGTCCTGGGCTTTGGCACACACTCTGTGCCATGCCAGAGTGATACAACAGACTTCAGCCTAGTTTTATTCTGCTTTCTTCTCTCTAGAGTATGAAAGCATAGGTGAAGGAAAGCAAGACTTTCTTTTTTAATGGTCCTTAATTTTTTTGAGGCACTTCGAATGATGTGCAGTAGCAATTGAATTGTACCATAAAATCTCAACAAGATTTTCATCAGAAGAAAGAGAATCTTCCTTAAATGTATCCTTTGCTATCAAAAAGTATAACGTTTAAAAATCTAATCAGGAAAATGCACCACATTTCAGAAGCTGTCAGTGATTTGAACTAAGGTCCAAATCCTTTTAAAAATTATAGTCATGTGCTTTGATAAACATTATAAAGTCTTTGTCCATTACTAGTTCTTCTTCATTCAGTCAAGCTGAAGAACACTGGGAAAATTTAAGAGAGGAAGAAAATTGCTTGGTTGTGAAATAAAATTCTGGAAAAATTATACACTTCCACGAAATTTGTTACTAGGACATTTTTCTTGTGAATTTCACAAAAACATCTGAAAATTCAATCTGCTCTGTTTTATGGATTTAATTGTTTTTTAAAATAGTTTATTTCCAGTGGTTTTACTAGTTTTCAAATATTGAGAAGAAACTATTATATGCTCAGAGTAATTTTGCTGTTTTCCTTAAATTAGTATTTTCCATTAGCAATGTTTCTTTCCCTCTGCTCTGTACAGAGACTTTTCTGACTGACATGAAGCAGATAAACTCAGCAGGCTGTTCGTACACCCTTAGGAGGAAATGAAAACAAAAGGCCAAAACAGAGAAAAAAAAGATTTCAAACTGTCTGAAAACAAAATTAAGCTCTTGGCAAAAATTTGTGTAATATACCTAGCAATCTTAAGATTACCATCCAAGCCTTTCTGCTTTTGCTAATCTAGTATTAAACTTTGTCCTTTTGGTGAGATTTTCAGATTCTGTGAACAAAGCGTGGAGATTTGAATTATGGCCACCTGTCCCCTTGAAGGTGATTTCACCCATGATTACAGCCTTGTCCCTAATTAGAGGGAGCTAATAGATAAAGATAAAAATACAATTACTACTTAGGAAAGTACAAGATTTTCTTAGTGTACCAAATTTTTCAGTAGGGAATTTTCACTTGCTGCAGACACAACAAATGTTTTCTCTTTATTTGAGTTTTAATTTAATTTTCTTCTACAGTATTTCCCATAATGTTCTGAACTATTATTCTGATAACAACTGAGAAAAATTAGCTAGCACCATGAAATTTTAAATTGGATTTTTTTTTTTTTTTAACAGGAGGACTTTTGCCTCCTTTTTTGCCATTCACTTGGGCAAAGCAGTGTACGGAACCCTGGGCCACTTCTGGGGCATGGCAGAAAAAGTTGTATGCAACTTTGTGATTACTTTGACAAAAGATGCTCCAAAAGATGTTGTACAATCTGGGTGTTGATGTGCCAACTGGCTCTAGATGTTTGCATTGTATTGCTTTCTGAAAATGGGTATGCAACTACACATGACATCCCTGTCTCCCTGCTTCTGCTGGTGTTATTCTGCCTCTGTAAGATGGATCAACACCATCAGCAGACCACATGATACTATAAAAACCACAGGAATATATACACAAGGTTAAAGCATTAGTTTAAATTAGTGTGTCAAATGCAAAGGTAATTGTGAGCTGTCCTGCTCGTAGTTTCAGGCGTATGTCATAAGTTTTTTTGGTTTCTGTATTGTGGATACAGGAATTTAGAAAAGCTTTTCATTCCAATTATTAAAAATTTTGTTCTAGCGCTTTTGACATACAGTATACTGGGCTATTAATCATTATGAATAACAAAAGAATCTACTTATGCTTCAGTTTATAATGACAATTCAGTCCTCAACTGTAGTATTATGTCACTCTACTAAAAGAGCACAATGTTTGTGTCAAACCTTCTTGGGATGGGGCTTGTTACTCGTTAGTGATTGTTATGGCAAATATCCCAGTGTCCTGCAGCATTTCTGCATGGAGCTCTCCTTACAGAGAGAAGAGGCAATTGCTCACATGTCTGGGATGAATTATAGCTTCCCAAGATCAACTGGGAATAAATTAGCTGTCTGCTAAATACAATTAAGGTGGTATGCAATGTTTATGTAGTGCATAAGATAAGGAAATTCCTAGCACAAATATCTCTCTATTCAGAATAATATCACTGTATAAATAGCTTAACAGGATGAAGGGCAGCTTTCTAAAACAGGCAGCGTATAAACTGGCTGCCTTATGCCTGTGTCAGATTGAGTTTGTTAGTGTTTTCTACAGATACTCTTGATCCCTTGTTGGCTTGAGCACAAGTGACCTGCACAGTGTGAAACATCCTGCAGCTTCTCAGTCACTTAAGACAATCAAATGTTTCTTCACAGAAACCTGATTTTTGACATCACAGGCAGCTTTTTCTCAGGTTGCTAAGGTTTCTCACCCCTTCTGCCTGATTCCTCCTGCATGTCCTGCTGAGATGGACTGTTACATCTCCAGTCTTCTGCATCTACATCCTCTAGTTCATCTAACTCATCATATACTCTTACATGTGCTGGTTTTTAAAAAATTTATCTTCCCAAACTCACAACACAAGTGAACAAAGAAAAAAAGAAGTAGAGGAGACCACAAAAGCATCAAGAATAAGCAATGCTCTTGTTCAACAGTGTTTCTGAAGACAAAAGTCTCAGACTACATGAACATCAAGACTGCATCCTACTTTGAAAGCAGGTACATGTTTTGCAGATAAGATTAGTGGGATTTACTATTCATTTGCCTCAATCCAATCCTTTAAATGATATCTGATAAACAGGTGATTTTAAAATGTCTTCCTGTGGTATAAGACTCACTTGTCCTCACTCTCTCCTGCTACTTATTAATTACCTCATTCCCAGTAATCAGTTTAGGATCCACTACAGCCTAAAATCTTTGCTCATTTATATACGGAGTTTTTTCTGTCTGATGCACTGAGATAACATCATGTCCACCAGTTAAGCAGCCATTCTTAGTGTAAGCCTCTGTTTCCAATTCTCACTCAAAGAACATCTTCAGAAACAGCAGTGAAGTGGCTATTCTCTATTACTTGGCAGGGCGTTTTTAAACTTTGTTTTTATTTCTAAAGATAATTATGAATATTCTGTTTATGCACTGCGGTTTGTGTGGCATGCACAAATAAACAGCAGCAAGCTTTGTCAGGGTTTTTTAGGATTCATCCTCTTTCTTTCTTTCTTTCTTTCTTTCTTTCTTTCTTTCTTTCTTTCTTTCTTTCTTATTTCTCTAAATCAATTGTTCAACAATTTGTATGATAATTTAATTTTGGAGTTAATGGCTTATATATTTCTTTCTATCTCAACTTACCAGCTTTTTGGAAAGACGGTATTTTGTGTGTTTACATTTAAAGAAGAGCATACAGTGGCATACAAAACACAGGAATAAACATGTAGGAGTTTAAAAGAAGCTGCAGTTGTCGTTAAAACTCCAGAAATGAAGACAGGGTTGAGCTATCCTGCCTATCCCTGCAAAGGGAGCATTTTCCTATTTGACATACTATGGAGACAGGATTGCTAAAGGCATGTACAGTACATTAGCAACCAGTTAACCACACATAATCCACAGTTCTGAAAGCTCTGGGACATGACCACCTTTCTGTAGGATCTGTCTAACAGGATTGTGACAGTACCACCTGGAGCAGACACCTTCACCCTGAGAGATTTTGGGGACCACAGTTAAGCAACAAAGGGAACTGAACAGAGATTTTACAATCTGCAGCTTTTTTTTTTTTTTCATCTCACTTTTAATAGGGGAACTATACAATTATTCCACTTACATCTTCAATGTACCTACATAATTCTTGAGTTACCTCAAAAAACTTGAGGACTTTAACCTGTCATTGGTATAAAAAATACTTGATTGAGATTGTTTTTAAAGTCACTTAGGGGATAGGAGTTGAGCATCTCGGTAATTTCAGGGAAAATGACTAGAAGATAACTGAAAAGTGTATGAGCAGAAATACTTCTCTTCTATCACTTTGTGTACTTTGTGTATTACATATTGTTACAGTCATTTTCACTAGAGATTTCAGTAAATCCTAAGCACATTTCATATGAGAAAAAAAGTAACAAATAGAAAAACAGTTGTACCAAAATCATAAAAAATTTCAAAGGATGCTCAATGGTGAAAGAAGTAAAAACATGGACCATTTAAATCCCTTTAATCTCCATTTAAATGAGACTTCTATTTAACACTGAGTTTGCTTGAAACACTTGAAATTTCATTGTCAGGTCTTTTTGGTTCATCAACAAAAATATGTGTATAAAAAAACCCCAACAAACTAATTCCACTTCAGAAACAATATTATTAGATACTAATGATGTTAAAGAATACTGTTAGCATTGCAATTAATACTTCACAATACATGTGAAATTGTTCTTGTCAGAAATTGTACTGCTGAAAATCATGGCTGCAGTCAAATAACCAGGTGAGTGATTGTACCCTGACAGAGCAAAGGTATCCCAACACCAGGAGCCATTTGTGTGTGGAGGTGGACAATGTGCCTGGAGAAGGACAAGGACAGGAGGAGCACTCAGTAATAACCAGAACATTTTCCCACCCTCATGTGTGATGTAACCTGATTGCTGGGGTACCTCCCCTGTGAAACGGTGTCTTACTTTCGAAAGTTTTTCAGCAGATATTTTTTCTAATTATATGTCCAGCAATTTGTCAATCCATTCCTGCTGCCCACAAGAAGCTTTGGCAATGTTATGCAGCTAAAGTGCAGAGGATTATCTTCTCTTGTTGCTTCCAGAGCATGCTCCTTTTTCACTTTGCTCTCAGCACCTGCATCTGAAAAAATGTAATCATGCTGTATTCAGCTTCACCATGACACTTGGGATTTGTCAATTCTTCATTTTAACCCCCTGAGGTCTGAAGATTTAGGACTATATTTAGGAAGCTACTGAGGCATTTCTTTCATGATAGCTGCTGCCATAACCTGGATTTTTTTGGCCTTTCTTCAAATTGTCTGCTGTTCTACTGTACTACTTGCAATACATGCAACATTTAAGGAGTAAGGATTTGCTCAGGGACTCAATGATATTTTCTGTTTCTTCTCTATTCTTGCTTATGTTGGTGCTGGCATAGCTGATGGGCGTGATGAGCAACTGAGCAGTAAAATGATCATAATCTCAGATGTAGGAAGAGACATACTTTCATGTCTAGATTATCTCAGTGCTTCCTTTTGGAGGAAGCCTTATATCTACTGGGAGATTTTTGCAGGCCTAGAGTGTGTGAATGCACTCTATGCACAGCAGTCAGATTAAGAGCCCTCTGAAATCCACAGGAATATTTCTGCTGACTTAAATGAAAGCTTAAGGAACTGTCTGACAGTAAGGAAACACCAGTGGATAGTGCACTTTTCTTGAAGACTAAGGACACATTACAAACTTTCACGTTATGAAATGTTATAAAGGCAGCATGAGTTCTTTTATCTCCACCTCTTCTCTGCATACAGTTGAAACAACTCACTTCTGTTTTGTTGAACTTTGTATTGTTCACTCCCAGAGTATGACTGTATTTTGCTATATTTGATATGGCTGTAATTTTTTTGCTTTATTGTATAACTGCATAGAAGTGACTTAATTTTTCACTGAAATAATGCATTTTTAAAAACAGCACGTAAAAGGCAATATTAAACAGTATCACTATTACCTTTTTGTCACATTTAATTTATTTAAAACCTTTTATAGAATTTTTAAATTGAAATATAACTACCAAACTGTAGTGGTAACTGTATGAACTGTTAAAATAATGGGACAACTAAGCTCGTGAGAAGGCAGTCTTTTCCTGAGCACACTGCTGTGGCAGGCATCAGTGACGATGCAAGAAGCGGAGGTCCTTATGGTAGCGGCTCACTGATCTCATTCAGTGGCATCACATGCAACAGTAAATGCTAATCACTGTGCAGACAACAGATAGAACTGGGTTCAGAAGTACTGCCAGGTAAATTTTCCTGTCTGCAGGATGCCATTTGTATGGGTGCGTTAGCTCATCACAGCAGTGATTTAGCCAAGGAATGAGGAAATGAATGGAAAATTTGTTGAACAGCCCCCATGCTCACTCAACCAAACCATTCAGACTGGCACTGGAGCACCTGAACGTAGCTCATCTCTTGCAAGTCTCATCAATTGCATTAAAGAAATTTTTACTACTTGTTTCTGGAGAACATCATTATAGATATTCATTACAGATCTTCCTTTCCCTGCCCATAGTGAAATAGAGCAGCAAACCACTGAATCAGAAAATCAGTTTATCAGGATCTCTGCAAGTGCCAAAGCATGATACATAGTATTCTTTAAAAAAAAAAAAAAAAAAAAAAATTATAATGCTCAGTTAAGCAAAACAATAGAACAGCTTGGTCTGCACACTTCTATAGTGAAAGTCTCAGTGTGTCAGAGACAACTGAACGGGATGCAAGGGCTTCTCAGTGCAGAGTAACAAGGCTGAAAAAAATATGCACTGTGTCACCTACTCCAGCCTAAGGCAGAGCAGTTATTTGTTTGATCTAGGGGATACACAAAGATGTACATTTGCTGTGAGCTGTTCTTGGTGGCCTGGCTCAGCTGTGACATGCCCAGCCCAAACCAGGAAGACCCATGCCTTGGTGTGAAACACATCATGTCTTGTCTTCAGTCTCACAACGGAGTAAATATCACTGGTTTTCTAGTTGGCTTTTAATGCCTCCCATCTGAGGGAAGGGAACCTGGCTGAACATATGCCTGGCATATGGCCATGTGCCCTGACTTTGTGAGGTCTGGCAGCAACTGAGTATACCAATAATGATCTCCTACAAAATAAAACACAGTCTTGTTAGAACCCCTTAAAAGCCTTCACTTGTCTGAGAGTATAGGCCTGATCCACCACCCAGTACAGGTATATCAGCCTCTCCATGAAGGGCAATCTCATCACTGGCTCTCTTTTAGCAGCTGGAGCTGTGTCTTTTTAATCACCTGTCCGTTGTGTTCTGTCCCTTCCCAAGCCCAGAGCACTTCTGATTTGAAGAATTACTTTCCAATAATTGAATGAATAAGAGTTGCAGCACAAATTATCACCCAATGAATGCAGAATACTGCATTATAAATAATACTCTATTGTATTTATTGTACAGATACTGATTTGTGTTGAATTCATGTTATTTAAGAGGCACTGCCATGGAAACTCATCTCTCCTGACAAGGTCTTTATGTCAGAGAAGAAGAGGAAGGTGAAGAAACTCAGTTTTGGGTAACCAGTAAGAGGAAGGTGGCCAGCATTAACCTCACCTAAGCACCACTAGAAAACAAGCTGATGTGTATGACTTCCACTGAATGTCCTGCTCACCAAGGAATTGCCAGCTGCAGGGTGAGAATGGAGGCAAGGTGGCAGTTGGTAGTGTCTTTTTAAAGTAAAACACAGTAAATCTGTGCTGCATTATTTTCCAAGAAGCTGGCTGCCCACATAGATTTAATCACTGGTATGTTTTAAAAAGAAAATAACAGCATGGAAGGGTTGCCTCAATGTGCCAGTGTTACTCAATGCCACCAGTAATACCGCAGGTAACTACACAGCCAGAAATATGAATGTAATAGCAGGTGCACTTTTCTGACTTTCACTAGTACTATTGTTTTTCAGTTTATATGCAACAGCTTTCCTGCAAGGTACTTCTAGAGACTGTTAATTTTTGGGATTTTCAGGCTGGCTCTGGCTCAGTTTCTTAGTCTGGCATGAGATTATTTAATCCCCTCCCAAATATTTTAGCATTGCACCTGCTCCACTGAGATCCCTGGGTTTTGACCTCTGGAAGGCAAAACAGCAGCAGGGTTTCATGCCTGGGCAGGGTCTCAAAAGACACATCACAGCCCACACTCTCCTGGTTTGGGTTCTCGAGCCCTCAACGACACCAGTTCTGCAGTTGTATGCTGCTAATTGTGCTGAGACTAGATTGGCATGCTGGTGCCACAGACTTGAAGTCAAGAATATTCATGTCCATTGGCTGTATTTCTGTCTTTCTAAAGAAAAGGTTGACTTTGTCCAGAAAGATCCGGCAGCCAAATTTGCCTCATGTGCTGCTCTGGCTTAGGAAAGCCATTTTTGGACCCTGCCCTGAGTCACATTCACACAGGTGTTTAACAGCAAATCTAGTCTAAAAATAACCACTAAGCAATATGTATGATGGTACAGTAGATTTTGCACAGCTTGGGAAAACCGCATATCCTGCAATATCAGTTTCATATTGCAAACATCACTGATCCCTTCATAGTTTCCTAGCATGGAAATCTGTGAGGTTGTGCTACACAAGACGAGCCAAAAGCACACAGTAACAGCTTGTGGATCACCTAGCTCTTGCCAGAGTGATTAGACTCCCGCTGGCAAAAAAGCCAACAACAATTACTGCCAATAGGTGTTATTTTAACCAAACGAAGTGCATATTTATTCAGTGGCCTCTGCAGAATCGAAGGCACCGTGTTTAGTCTCCATCTGCTTTCCCTTATCCAAGCCTCTTTAGATTCTGGGTTGTTAAAAAACCTTGGTGCCGATGACATTTGCCCACATAATTTCCCAAATCACAATGCAGTAAAAAAAAAACCCAAAGCAGGACGAGATGACCTGAATTTATAATGGATTATTTGCAGAGACTTTCTTGTATAACTGCTTTGAGGAACTAGAAGACAAATTCTATGCTAAACCCCCTGCATTTTGGGTTGAAGTGGGAGAGGGGAGCAGGGGATGTGAGATCCATATGTTTGTCTTACTTTGCCTTCTAAAGGCTTGCCGTTCCTTGTTGTGACTTTTCGCAAAATGTTAATTGTAGGAGCTGGGGATGTCAGTGGTGCTCTTAATAGACTAACTCAAGTGCTTTGAAAAATCACTCAATGAATCAAAAGACAGTTTTAGAAACAGTGATCAGCTGCAGCAAAAGCAGTGCCTTGGTGAGGAGTGCAGGACTGCTCCTCTGCCCACCGGGCCCACTCTGGCCAGGGCACTGTCGGTGGATTTCTCCTCATGCCGATGTGCTGGCTCTCAAAACCAGCCTCAGTAAGAGTTATGAGAACGCACCGGGCTGAGCGGGTATTTACCCCTCAGTGGTGAGGCACACAGGTGCAAATACTGCTACTGCCATCCAGCTAGTCACCAGGATGAGAAATTGAGTCAAACATGATGTGTCTCCAAGGAATGATTAGTCTCTGGGACAAGCCATATTGGTTCTCCCTTTGTTCATAGATTTAATGGGTGCCACAAAACCAGGACAGACATTACACTACTGAAGGATTTATCAGTTGCCATGCCAGGGAGAAGTTAGACAATGTCTTGCAGAGAGAAGGTATCCCCTCCTGGCTCATCTGGGAGTCATCCAGTTCACTGCCAGAAGACCTCAAACAGTTGCACAGGGCACCCCAAAACCAGCAAAGACCAAGATACGGGGACAAAGGCAGTCATCAGCTCACTGCACAGCAAGCAACACCAAATTGCCCAAGTGGCAATGAGTGGCACCTCCCAGGCAGCACATTCATCCAAAAATGAGGGCGTACTCCTGAGGAGATGCACCCCTTGTCACAAGCACCAGCCTATGCATGCCAAGACAGGCAGTACTGCAACTCTGGTGACTGGGTGCTTTGATGCCACACAGCACATGGATATGGGAGTGTGGGCAACAGTGTGCAGAGTGTTTCTGATGAACAGAACGACAGGAGCCTCCCACCACAGTGATAAACATCTTCTCCCACTCACCTAAGGCCAATACCATTGCACACTTAGTCCTTTGCACACCTCAGTGGAAGTGTGCTGCCTCCTTCC
Source organism: Oriolus oriolus (assembly GCA_013400235.1). Lineage (NCBI taxonomy): Eukaryota > Metazoa > Chordata > Aves > Passeriformes > Corvidae > Oriolus > Oriolus oriolus. Next base: position 113,963 of record VXBT01005970.1, read on the forward strand.
TCCTCTCCAGTATATCAGTCCTGGGCTGATGGAGAGGCTGCAGGAAAGAGTCAAGGAGTATTACAGGCTTCAAGCTGACCACAACCACATGCAACCTGCTCAGGCTGGCGATACACCACACCACACCACACCACCTCCCCAAGCATACCACAGGACTGTGCTGACTCACAGTAGAAGAAAAGGAGGCCTGTGGTCAGCAGTTTACCCAGTGTTTGCCAGTGAAAAGGAATCATGTCCATCATCTCTATCAGGATGTGAACATGCACAAGCCAAATCAGCTCAGACACTTGAGGACGGGGACATATTGTTTGCCAGGACTGTGCCCAGAAGTCACATGAGGCAGAGGGCCAAGGCTGTGCTCTCCACTGTGGGGACACCTGTGCTGCAGCTGGTCTCTGCCTTGTATACAGAGGAATGATGGGACGGGGAAACATCTGTGTTGGGCCATGAGACATGAGTGTGCTGAGAAATGGTGTTCCCATGTTGCTTCTCAGTAGATACCCCAGGCCTCTCAGCACTGTTTAGGGCCTGGAGACCACAGGTTCAACTTCTCTCAGCTTCGTAGGCTGTGCTGGCTTCCATTTCCGTGTTTTTTCTCCTCTCTCTTGCATGGGCAAAACATACTGTTCAGCTGCCCTCACACATATTGAGAGCATCTGCTGTCTCTGCAGGGCTCAGAAATTAGAGGACACTTACATGTGCAAAAACCAATTGGCAAAGAACTGTCTGCTTCAAGGGTGAAGTTGATCACCTCTGACAGATTGGGAGGTTCTGACCTGCCAATGCAAGCTGGGGAAGAAAAGAGCTTCAATTTAAATGTTACCCAGGTCCAGGGCTGGTAGCACTGGCTAGAAGGGCAACAGAAAAGTGGCCAAGAGAGGAAATTTTTTCCCTTTGATAAGCTATCATTAACCAGTTGTAAATTGGTTTCAGACTGTGAAGAAGAAGGTGATGAATGCCTTGTCGTTCATTACTTGTGCAGTCTCAGCTTTCCAAAGAAGGACCTGGGTTACTGTGAACAGGAACCTACCCTGGGAGTTACTGGTGTCAGTCAATATTCCTATTCCTGCTAATCATCAATAAATTACTTAGCCATCCCCAATAGTTTATAACTGGGCTAGCTGGAGAACTCAAATTAATGAATTCAGCAGTCAGTTCTGTGCATGCTGCAACACACTGAACAGCAGTATCACTTTTCATGTATTTAAATTAACTGTTTCAGAAAAAATAATAAAGGCAGAAATCAGGATAATAGAGAGACAGACCAGGACTTTCCATGACACTAGCAGTCATTGTACCACAACAAAGAACTGCTAGGCCTAGAAACATCTTTTTCCATGTGGGAAGTGCTCAAAATACATGTAAATAATTTGCCTAGTATCTGTTTCATTTGTTTTTAAGATCAGACACGAGGACAGCAAAGCTACACATCTAATTTTTATAGCACATTTTGAACTCTTACTCTCTGATCTTCCTCATCCATCTCTTTTTCCCTTGCATTCTATTTAACACGGATCCCAGCCAGAAAGAGCACAAGCTCTTTAGTTCAAATTCTTATTACTTGTTACAGTAAATTTATTTGCACTATGTGATTATCAGTTCACAAAAGCAAAATATTTGTTTTTCCACTCCACTGTTTTTCTTGTGGTCTTTTTTATGAGTATTCTTCACTGTATCACTGATAGAAATAGACCCGAGCTCTAAAATCTTCCAACCCACAAAAGCCATGAATTGCTGAAGAAACTCTATGTCTGTTGTGCATGTCAATCTATGCTCAAGAGGTTGAAGCATGGGGCTTTTAGCATAGAAATTAGCTGGGTAATTCTTCAGGCGTTTACTTCAAATATTTTTCTTTCTTGCATGAAATCTTGCCTGCCAGAACCAATGGTTTATGGCAAATATTAATAAGCTTTTTTGGTAAGCAAACCTGGGAGCTGGTTTGGTAGTTTAGATGTCCTGAGTACATCCAAGATTTTATTTTTGCTTTTGTCCTTTTAGGGCCGTTCTCACCATTTAAAAAGGAAATTATTATAGCCATTAAAAATACCAATGGGAACAATCAATAGGCACTGTGAATCACCTTTAAAGTAATACAGAGATCAAGATGATTCTCCATTTGTATGAATCATCTAACACAAAGAGTTCTTCACTATGAAATCGGTTGTGGAAGTTTGTTGAGACTTAGCAGTAGCAGGTGCAGGACTTGTGTTTCATATTCCTTACTGACTTGTTTAGTGTTTCCACTTTCTGTGGATTTTATGCAGGAGGCAGGCACTGGTAAGCTGAGAAGTCTTCAGATGCTGTGAGGCCATGGAAGGATATTGCTGAGCTGTGCACAAGTGACCTTAAACAGGCTACCAAGTCTGATGTGCTTTGGGAGAATCAGAAGCTCATCAAGACTCATTAGTCTTTCCCAAGCCTCTTGTGCAGCCTGAACTAACTAACAACTTTACCCTTACAGCTGCAGTGAACAGAAGGCAACAAAAATGTCACCAGCCACTGCTTTTAAATGGAACCTCTGCTCTGAAACATGGTGCATGCTGCAGGGCCATGCCCCAGGTGGGAAGGGCAGAAGATACAAAACTCTTCTCCCTTGATCAAGCGATGAGCAAGTTTTTCAACACCTCTTGCCAGTCCAAGGATCCTTCTGGTATGAGCTCAAAGGTGCAATGGGACTCTGTGGGTAGGCAGGATGGTTGCTGGGGAGAGGAAACTTAAACTGGAGTCTTGAGAGGGCTGGGCTGCACAAGGGTGGTACCTGCTTGCCTGCTGCAAGGCTGCAAAAATTCTGAGTGTACTGCTGAGGCACTTCGTCAGCCCTGCTGGCTCATCTGTCTTTGTGTCTTTGGTGCAAAGCCACCACAAGGAGTGGTAATGTCCCAACCCTGCTGCAGCTACATGCCCCTAGCCTTAAAAATCTCTGGGGAAAGGGAATGGTGGGGAGTGTGTGCAGGCCATTGCGCCCAGGCTGATGGGACTGCAGGGTGATGCTCAACGCTGGGGGCTTCTGAAGTTCTCACTGCTGCAAAACAGACTTCATCACAACCAGTTGCCTGTGGAGAGATGCTGGGACAGGAAAAAACCCATAAAATCCAGAAGGCACCATGATTTTACCCTGAAAGCAGGTAAAACATTTCTAAGCCACAGCATGAACGTGAACTGTCAACAAAATTTTTAGTGTGGTTTAACGATATTTTCAGCTTTGGACAGATTTCCTCCTGAGGCTTCTTCTCAGTGGATGATTTTCTTTTGACCTTCTGAATGCTTATAGCCAGCTCATCTAATCTTGGAGAGGTCTCTTGGCAGAAGGAAGTATATGCATTCAGAAAGTGACTCTTGTATTGTTTTACTCTGACCTTGAAGGGCTTGGTTGAGATCAACAGATTGTGGAGGGATCCTTAACACAGTTGCTGAACCTTCCTTCGGATGTCTAAGTTCTGAATCTTAATTAAGGACTTGGATTTAATGCTGTATTTGTTCACAATATATTCATTGTAGACTGACATGAGTTAAAAAGAAAAAAACTGCATTTTGAACAGGGCTGTAGTTTGAGGGACACTTTTAGAAAGTGCCAGAAAATACCTGAAGGCCTGCTTCTTCTAGAAGGTAAGCAGGTGCTTACTGCCAGCTTCCCATATGAACAAACATTCAAATACGATCTTCCTTTGGATAACAAAGATTAAAAATATGAGTCTGCCATCAGACTGGCCGTTCCTTTGTCCTGTTACTTTGGGTCAACTCTCCCATGAACTGCAAGTTCAGTGACCCGTTTTTGCTTCACAGTTTTAGAGTGCAAACCTGCCATGTTTCTAAGCATGCCAAACTTTTCCTTAATTCCATCCTTTTTTAAAAGAATAGAGGTAAACAAAGGAATTCAAATAACAGAAAACAACACACAACACTACATGAAATTTTTAGTGTTTTAAAGTAACCATTTTATCTTTCTTTCGGATGACATTGTTTATTGTAAGACATAATTTTTTTTAAATACACTGTAATACAAGAGACTTTCCATGTCATGTTGAGAGAAGCTGGTCACATGATTCACAAACAAAACTTTTAACACTGATACCTAGGCATCACTTTGAAATCAGCCAAGATGCAATGAAAGTTTTAAAGCAATGACTACTTGTAACAAACTGCAAAACAAGAACCACTAATATTTTCACGGAGACATCACATTAAATAAATTTAAAAAAAAAAAAGGAAAAAAGAAAAGAGAAAGATAGTTCTACACACGAGGTCACAATTTGGTGACAATATAGAGATTTATATTTTTATGTAGATATCTTCCTCTTTACCTAACGTGACAAAGAGAGTGATATCTAGAAATATATATACATAAAGTATAGGTGGAGAGAAGGGTTGGGACAAATATTTCGTAATTAATTGATTCTCTCTCTATTGGTGATTCAATTAAACATAAATATTGAATTAAATTATTTGTATCTAAAACATTCTTAGGTGCTTTTCTTAAAGTTACAGAAAGATACATATAAGCTGCAAGAATTAGGCCTCTGGATATATTTGATTTGTTCTGTTTTCTCACGTATTCCAATCAAGGGCCTCACTTACTAGCAGCTTCCATAATCCTTGCTCAAATATTCAGTGTTTATAAAATATCAGCCAGTCATCACTCAGAACCTTCTACAAGCAAACAAAAAATCCCCACAGACCTTGTGCAGAATGCATAGACGGAAAAATAACACACCCATCATTTCCCATTTCTTCTCCTGAGACATATGTTTAAAAGATGGCAAAATAGTCACTTGGTTGCTATTGTGAATTTCACAGTGTATTCCCTGCAACATGTAGACTTTTTCTTTTTTTGCTTCACATTTGTGATGAATAGCATATCCCCCCACCCTGCCCAGACACAGGTGTTTTAACTAAGGCTCTAAAGGACCTCTTATTCAAAGCAGCAGTGGTTTATTCCAGCCCTCACAACAAGAAAATACAACTTCCTGTGCTATCAAAACCTTCATCTCTCATTTGAAATCCCAGCTTCCTCTCCAGTCCCTCCCTGCTCCCCTCCCCTACATTTTATAGCAGTATTTTAAATTCAGTTCCAGCCTGCAACAACCCAAATGTGGACTTGTTCTAGCACACATGCATTATACCACAGTCATTTGGGTTATTTAATTTCTTTTTAAAGTGTTTTGTAAAAGTCTACATCAACCACAACCTCTTATAAAGGTGGGGAGGGTGCAGAGAGAGAGAGAAAGAGAGCGAAAGAAAGAAATAAAAGAGAAGGAAAGATGGAGGAGAGAAAGAAGGAAAGAAAGCAATAAAAAATAGCAAGGATAAAAAAAAGAAGAAGAGAAAAAATAAGCAGTTACTTATTAAACTGTAGACAATATATAGATATGTTGTTTTACAGGTCAAAATGAATGCAGTCCTTTTAAATGTGTACACTCCATCAGGCATCATGGGGTGCTGTTGCTTTACAAGTGTCTGTTCTCCATGGCCAGTTCTGAGTTCTGCAGATCTATTGAGAATGAAGGACAGAGTGCAGCAAATGCTACTATTATTACTCCTGAATATCAGTGTTCTTGTTGTTCTACAAGTCGTGTTGCAGTGTGAATAGTCCAGCTCATTCTTGGAATTATTTCATTATGGCAGGCAAGTAAAAAATGCTAATGGAGCTGCACTGTTATTCTAGGACAATAAAATAACAGTAGCACAAACCCAGAAATGACAGTAAAACAAACTCTGTTTTCTGAGCTTGGAAGCTTGTCTGTTAATTTCATTGTGAGAAATCAGCAAGTGAGATGGGAATGGAAGAAATGTTTTTATGCAATCAGCTGGGGAAGAAAAGTGCTCATTGTTAAATCTCGGGCATTCTAGCACTGCCTCTGTTGCACACCAGTTAGAAAGTTGAATCTTACAAACATAGAAAAAGAAATGTCAAAAGAAAAAAAATTTGGTTACTCAGAAGACTTTATCAATTTATTAATAGCACTCTAATCATAATTTGAAATAACATAGGTGTATGTAAATTTATACATATACACACAGCCCATACATAATGTGCATGCATGTCTGCACATATATAAGTAAAATACAACAGACATAGGCAGACATGTATATGCTATGTGTGTGTATATATATATGCCATATGCAAACACACATATATTATATATTATATATATGGTCAGTTCATAGCACAGTCCAGAAAGACTTTTTAAATGAGCCTGATTGTCATATTTACTCAGTGTACACGATTTACCTGACAGTGCAAGCATGATGAATATGCACATATACTCACCCTTCACTGTGATTTGAACATATTTCTTCCTCTTCTCTGCTCATTCTGCTACACTTACCCACCTTTTCATGAACAAATGCAAACTATGTATAGCTACAGTTTATAGCTTTTCTACTGTGATTATACATTTTATGCACTATCAAGAACATTAATGATATAGGTCAAGGTTATCCATAGCGGTGGCTCTGTAGAACATTTGGTCCTTTAGAAGTTTAACAAACTGCTATGTTATTGCACAACGCATTTTAATACTATTTATTCTCTGAAATTACTCTAAAAGTCTCACTAGTAAATCAAAAAGAAGATGCCACTAAGTACATTTTCAGGGTCTTGTGATTATTTTTGGTATACATTCTTTCAGTGCTTGCAAAACAAACCTGCTTGCTTTTGGGCTGGAGCCTCTTCTCCAGTCAAAGCATTATCTCAGATGCCTTTTTCTTCAGCTCAGAAGAAACTTAGACAGAATACGCAGGTAAAAATTTAGCAGCCCCCTCCACCAACTGCACCCTCTTCCCACTGCACAGTAAGAGAGGACTGTGATATCCTTCTTTTCCACCACTGTTATTTTGAAAATCAATTTCAAATTCCTTTAAAATATAACATTTATATTCTCAAGAGAATGGGTTTCACTGGATGCTCAGTCTTTTTCTAGTTTTCTGTGAGAACTTCCAAGACAGTCTAGATAAAATCTTAAGGCCCATTTTGTAGGAATCTTCCTCTGGCTTTTTATGTGTTTCCAGTTCAGTAGCGGTTAAGAAATAACATCTAGTTTATTAAAGAAATACTGAGTATGGCTTTATAGTTACACTGTCATGTTTATTTGTAATGCTGCCTTTTCAATGACATTGAGAAGGGTAAAACTTCATCAGTGTCCAGTGAACTGTTTTCTTCCGAAAATGTTCAGAATTTTTATATGCTAGCTCTAAAAGCTTCTGAAGGAAAAACTTAAAGTGCCTCAATAAATAATACATGCGAGCAAATTATATATTAAATGTGCTATGGGAACACTTACAAAAATAAAATGCTTAATTTATTAAATAAAATATCCCCAACACGAAGATGGACTATTTTGATCTGGCTCATATCAATAAGAAATAATAAAAAGAGAAAATGGAAAGAAAGATCACTTTTTTGCAATAACGCCCCCTCACAGAGGGAGGCAGAAGTCTTGAGGAATAGGTAAGGTAGGTTTTCATTTGTAAGAATTCATATTAAAAATAATCCTAGCTCTAAATTTCAAATTGTCAACTTCTAGTTTGAAAAACAACAGGTATGCCCATGCAGCTGTCATCAACACAGTGGCCATGCAAATGTTGTACACATACAATGCCAATCCAACCAAAAATAAATTATTTAATAAAGTGTATATGTTGGTTATGACAGCAATAGTACCAATACAAAAATGGCACTGAGCTCAGAATCTTTGCACTCTGAATAGCAAGCCATAACCACAGAGTAATTTGTTTTCTCTAGAGATCTTTATCCCCTGCTATGTCTCAAACATAACCAGTGATCTCCGTGCTTTAGATTATTCATGTTATATCAGCCTATAATATCTATAACATTGTAAAGGCATTTTAACATGGCTAATGTCCTCCATTAGCCCCTTCTAATGAAATATAGGTTATATCATTATGAGTTTGCTATGCCTACTAGGGTGTACTACAAGATGAGTGATCTTTTCTGCACAAAGGGCATTAATCGACAAAGACCATGCACAGTTTTGCTTGCACGGTTAAAAAAAGAAAAAACAAAGGATTGAGGAAGGAAGGAATATGCTGCTGGACAAGCACAGTATTAAGATACACCTGCCCCAGCATTTATAGTTTGTCCTATCAAAATCCTTAGTTTCAACATGTGATCCTGAAATTAATATTGTACGTAACTAAATCTAGCTTCAGCCTTTACTAAAAAAGACTAGCTGGAGAACATTTTTACACCAGTGGCATGACAATATCCTACCAGAAGACAAAAAAAGGGCATGTGTTTAGTTTATCATGTTGTAACACAATTGCGTGCAGTGCAGGCAGCATCTTTTTTTGTTTTACTTGATTCTGGCAATGAATGATGCTGGCAAAGCACCTCCTTAAACAATCCCTTTAGTCCTCAGAAAGACTCTTCAGGGAAATTGCTAGACTCCCTCTTGCCTTCCATCAAATCACTTCAGTGTTTTCTTGTAGGGTTGGATGCCACCTGATTTCCCAAGTTCCTCCAGATATTGTATCACACAAGAGTGTCTTCTTTCTAGCTGGCTTTATCTCTGCAAAGAACATTCTTCATATAGAGAACACCAGTCTTCTTTTTCCACCCACAGGCTGAAGCAAAAAAAATGAGGTGAATCCATAGAAACTCCCAGTAGCTCTACAGCAGAAATCACAAAGTTTTAGTCAAATATATTTTTCCCTTTTTTTCATCCACATCAAAGGCATGAATACAACAAGGCATTGTTAGTTGTGGTGGGCAAACTGAAGAGTCTGCTGATATAACAGATTGGGTTTTTAAGGCCTTTGTCTATGCAGAGTTACAATAATGCAGAAGCCAAATTGATTAGAAAGACAGGAGAGAAGGAAAAAAAAGATAGAAACTGAGAGAAAGAGAGAAGATACGTCTCAGTAATGTCTAAAAAGTCAATACTGTGTCTACAGATGGAGAAGTGCACATCGCTTGCCCTTTGAAAGCTTCTCCGCAACTTTGTCATTAATACTGTCAAAGTTAAGAACACACTTTAATGGAGTTCAGCGGCAGTTGAACACATTCATTCTCGCAGCCCAGAAGAAGAAATGCTAGGAGACTTTAGCCTAAAATATCCAAGTAGACTGGAGATGCCTTGGCCAAGTTCTGAAGGAGGGAGTGGATTTCTTTGATGTTGAGCCT
>VXBT01005971.1:524-148315 GCA_013400235.1 Oriolus oriolus
TCCCGGCTTGACTGAAGGCTCCCCAGGAGAGACAGGAAACTCCTCTGAGCTCCTGTCTCCTGCCCAGTTGCCAGAGCAGCACTCTGGGTCTGATAACCTGTGGCCTGGGGACACTTCTCCAAAGGAGCCAAAGTGGGAGAAAGAAGAGCTCCCAGACACAGAGGCTGAAGGAGAGGGGGACAGTGACCCGCAGAGCGCTTTGCTTGTCTCGCTGAAAGAGAAAACGGCAGAGGCAGCAGCTTCTACCCTGGCCAGAAATCCCTGGGATGAGGGGCACAGTGTGCTTTTCCCCATGTCAGAGCCTGAGGAAACCTCAGGCTTCTCAGCTTCTCCGTCGTCTGGAAGCCCCTGTGAGGAGAGGGGAACTCATCACCCACCAGAGCAAATGGAACACGGCTGGCTGCTGTGCAGAGGCCCTGAGGGTGCTTCAAAGCATCTTCTGAATATCGAGGCAGAGGAGCTGGAGAAGTTGGAGGAAGACATCCTCTCCTCCCTGGATCTAGAAAGCCCCTTGGTGCCGCACAGCCTTTGCATCTGGACCAAAGACTGTGCAGGAGAGACCGAAAACTGCTCACAGCTCGTGCCTCCTGACCTGTTTGCAGAGCTGTGGTCTCTCTTTAACAACAAGGACGCTCCATCCTGGGACACTCGGATAGACAAGCTCCTGGCAAAGTGGGAGGAAGAAGAGCTCCCTGACAGAGACGCTGCAGGAGAGGGGGACAGAGAGTCAGAGAGCGTGTTGTCTCTCCCACTGCAAGACAAGGAAGCAGAGCCAGCAGCTTCTCCCGTGGACAGCGATCCCTGCGACGAGGGTCACAGTGAGTCTCTCCCCAGGGCACTGCCCGAAGACGCAAAGATGTTGGTTTGTGCCTTGCCTGCCGATCCCACAGAGGAGGCCGATGCAGCAGGCATGGAGGCTGGCCCTGCCCAGGCCGCCCCTCCCCAGGAAAAGCCCTGCGGGGCTGAGGCGCCAGCAGGGGCTTGCCCAGTGCCTGCCCAGCCCCTGGCACGCAGTGTCCCTGCTTCCCCCGCTGGCATGGCCACTGTCCCACAGCCCCCGGCCCCACGGCGATGGCGCTCCATCGTCAAGACGGCCCGGCGGGCCCTGCGCCGGCTTTTCTCCTTCAGCTGCCTCAGAGGGCGGCCAGAGGAGTGAGCCCGGCCGCCAGCACCAGGACCATTCCCAAAGATGACTGCTCACCCTGAGGCAACCACTTGCCAAAGGTAGGTCCTGCTGCCGACCCCAGCCCCTCACCCCCAAGCCATCAGCAAGGCAGCCTGGTCAGGTTGAGCCGGCTGAGGATGGATTACAGCTCTGCTTTGTAGAATCCCACAGAAGATGAGTTTAGGTCCGGGCTGCATTGTGGGGGTGCGTCCCCACCCTGCCCTCAGGCCACATTAGGAGCTGAGAAAGTCTCCTTGAGCCACAGCATTGCAGCCAAAGGAGGGCACACCCATCCTCCTTTCACGTGGCAAATAGGAAAACGCCTCCCTGGATACCTGCAACAAGGACTGGAGAAAAGTTTTAACTCCGGAAGAGTGACCTGGGGTTTCCACCTCCACAAGACCCACCGAGACCCACCCTGCCGAGAAGCGCAGGGTGAGGAAGGACCGACAGGACGCTGCTGGAGCCAAGCGTGGTGTCTGTCTTCTTGATCTCTCCCCCACCTCACTCTTCCCCACCCCGCTCTTCCCCCACTTTCCTTCTCTCCCTTCTCTATTCCTTTCTATCTGTCCACCTCCCATTTACTGTTAAATAAAACCCCAGTTGTTGACTTTGGTACATGGTTTCCTTGGCACCTTAATTCTTACAGAGGCATCTCTCACTAATCTCATCTGAACAGGGGCACACATTTGCACACAGCACTCGAGCTGTGGCATTCCCAGTGCCCAGCACAGAGGGACAATCACTGCCCTGGTCCTGCTGGCCACACTATTGCTGACACAGAAGGCCAGGAGGCCACCAGATTTTCTTGCCCAGCTGGGCATACAGTGGCTCATGTTCAGCTGCTGTCGGCCAGCACCCCCAGGGCCTTTCCTGCTGGGCAGCTTTCCAGCCCCTTTGCCCCCAGCCTGGAGCACTGCAGGGCGTTGTTTTGTCCAAAGTTTACAACCCAGAACTTTGCCTTGTTTAACCTGATACCATTGGCCTCAGCCCATCAATCCAGCCTGTCCAAAATACCTGCTTCCAACCCTGTGCCTTGCGCAGAATGGCCACCCACTAGGTCAGGTTGCCCAGGGCCCCATCCAAACTGTCTTACTCTAAAAAGAGCCTGTATTATGTGAGAAGTACTGAAGAGACACACACCAGCCACTCTGAAGGTATCAGACCAAGGAGAGAAACATCTTGTAGAAGAACCAGTTGCACCTGCTTCAGAAATATGGATGAAGTGTTATGAACTCAAGACTGATCACTACTGCAGGAAGAGAATAGAGGGAATTGGTTCCAATCTCTGCATTCTTGGATAAGGGTCACTGACTTAATCCGGAGGAGAAAAAGAGAAAGAAATCCAGAACTGGCCATGCCTCTCCACTCATGCCGAAGAGCTGGCTCGGAAATACCAAAACCACAACATCATCTCTAACAGAGAGGGAAACATAATGCTGCCCTGAATACTCTCACAACTCTCTAAAATAACAAGGTCAAAATTGCTCCTGAGAGCAGTGAATAATTATTTTGCAGGTAGGAGGCTCAGAGTCATTTTGCTGTCATTTTCTGAGTCAACTCTACATCTCCTGGGTCAGAAAAACAGCTTCTACACAAACATTGACATTTCTACCCACATTTCTTAGATGAGGAATATTTCCTGAGCCAAACTACACTCTATTTTTTTCTATTCCCACTATGAGCATTAAACTAAGAGCAGAGGAGTCATAACCAGACACAGTTTAACACTCACACCCATTTCAGACTGAAGCCATGTCAGAAAAGTGAAACATTTAAATGTATATAAACTTCTGTTATACGCAAATGAGGTAAGTATTAGTCCAAAAGCCCTGATATTTCCAGCACCAAGGGCCCAAGGAAGAATTAACAAATGTGTTTCTAAATCCGCTCTGTGCATCTCATCTCACCTTTTCTCCTTTGGTCCCACTAGCACCAGGAGGGCCAGGGCTGCCAGGAAGGCCCTATAAAGGAAGAAAAACTGAAAGAAAACTCTTTGTTTCTAAAGTACAGGAGAAACATAAGGCTGCAGGTACTGGCAGCACAAACAGTGATGTCCTATTGCACTGGAGAGGAACTAATAGAACACATGAGGCTCCTTTGACTCTGCTGCACAGAGAGGAACGAGAATAACAATGGAGATGCCACAGCAACCACAGTAACACCAATCCAATTTCAGTTTGTTCTGAAGAATTGCAGTTCAATGAATATATCAGTGTCAAACACAAAATTTACTATAAAATTCAGGCATGAAGATTTACCCCCTTCTAAGTGTCTAGACATGAAAAAGGAAGAAATGCTTCAGATAACCAAACTTCTGTAACAGGGTTTCAGTTGGAGAAATTGTTCCTTTGGAGTAGTAAACAAACAGGATCCATCTTCATGTCCTTCTGCAATTTCCTACGTTTGTTATAAGTATAAACCAGTTCTTTATCCATCTGTAACACCGGAAAACATTTCCATCTTAAAAGGATAGCGATAAACACTAACTAGACACACACTTCTTGGTACAAGGTAAGCTGTGACTGAGGGATAGAACAGGATGCAGATGCTGCACCCTGGAGGCTTCAGGCTCAAGGGTGGCAATGATTAGCGGCATGGCTTTTGGTAAATCACTTCTGGCCTCTGCTTCTTACTCTGTCCTTTGCTGTTTAGACCAGAAGGTCCTTGGAAGGAAAGGATGCCTCTCATTAAGTGTCATTCTCTGGGTAATGAAAACAGTCTTGTGGAATCTACAGATAGCAGTTTGAGACAAAGCATTGTGTGTCTGATCAGCAGAAATGTACTGATCTTCTAGGCCATTTTCTGTTTTCTTTTTGTTTTAAAAGTAAATAGTTCCAAGCCTTTTTTATTGGAAACAAACCCAATATATTAAATCCAGTTCTCTTCCTTTCCTGTTGTGGGCTTAAACAAATTAATTTTTATGAGAGCTTTCTTATGTATTTAATGAAAATTAAGACAAACATTTAACCTATCCCATTTAAAGGACTAGCATTTCCTGTAAGTGTATATTGCATTTTAGTTTAATTCCAAAACCAACCAAACCAAAAAAGAAAATGGTGCCATCAAAGCTCCTCAGAATAGGGACATGTTTGGGTACTGTCAGGGTTCAGCAGCCACCCAGGATGAGAGTCAAGTTCCACTCATTCCAAAGAAACACTTCATGTTATTGAGTGTATGCCACATACCTGTTTCCCCTCCACACCTGGCTTTCCAGGGAACCCATCCAGGCCTCTCTCTCCCTGGAAAAAGAACATAAAGAATCACTATAACTCAAATCTGGGGTGTTTAGGTCACTGCCCTGAAGGTGATGCCCATGTTACTTGCTTCAAGAGTAATGAATAAGGAGAGAAATTCCAGCCAGTCCCAAAGAGAAAATGGCAAAAGTTCCCACATCTGTACCATGAAAGTTGCTGCAAGTAGAAGCAGTTGTGTGCTAGCTTTCCATGTTGGTATCCTTCCTCTGCTTGCTGAGGTGGGTTCATGTAAACTGGACAATGGGCTCCAGGAGAATGTCAGCCCAGAACAGCTCATACAAAAATAATGAAGCAATCCACCAATAGGTCAGTTTTAGCCAGTAAAGAAAAATCTTTCATTTTTCACCTTTCCTTTCTGTAACCTGGGGGAACAATTAATCTGTTCCTATATGTCTCCAGAGCTGGACAGTCCACAAAGTCCATATGCAATTGATTTCACTACTTTGTTACCTGAAGATATGGGGTTTTTTCCCCTGTACCTAAACCTGACTTTTTTTTGCTGCAGTTCCAGACTAGTAGGTCTTTCCTTAACCCCTCACAGAGGGAACTGTTTCTTTCATCTTTAGAATGACCTGTTATGTGCTTGAAGATTTACAAAACCCCCGTTTCAAATTTCTCTAGACTAAACAACCATAACACTTTCAGCTTTCTTTCATGGGCATGTTTGTCAGTCCTCCGATCATTTTTGTTGCTCCCCTTTGTGCAGTGTCCAATTTTTCCACATCTTCATTGTAGCTAGGTACATGAAACTCGACGCAGCCAAGTCTAACTTTGAGTAGAAATATGTTTTCATGTTTTATAGACTATTCTTCTGTTTAAATCCCAGGATAATGTTTACTTTACACCAACCCCCCTTCCACAAGACAGCTCCTTGGTCAATTGTTCTCAATCCATAACTGCAGTTTGTTGTCTTATGTGTATGAAACATCTGCAGCTGCCCCTTCTCAATGTCATCTTCTGCTTTGGAGGATTGTGTTTACAGGATAATTTTGAATTCTAACCCTGATCTCTACTGTTCTTCGATATTCAAGCTCAACATATTTCATATTTTATAATTGAGGTTCTTGATAGAGATAACTGGATCAATTACATACTTGTGCTGAACTTCGCTTTTCTCCTACTGCTTGTGGCCCTTGACCATTGCAACCTCTTTAGTTTAAAAACTCTTAGAAACAAGGACTTTCTTGTACTCTTTAAAATCCTTAAACCTCTGTAAAATGAAATACAGATTTTGCTTGGGTCCTGCACACATAGCTGAATATAAACTCTTAACCACACACACACTGTGCCAATGTTAATGTGAATGTGCATGTAAAAACAAATTATACAAGTACAAGCAGTGACAGAAAATTAATAGTTTTATGCTACTTTTTAAATGTTTTTATATATTTTAAACTCTTTTAGACCATTGTTATTACCTGCAAACCCACACTTACAGCACTGGATTTAATTAGCTTCCTTTGTAAACTACATTGGTTTGGCAAGTCAGAAATGGATTTGCTAATCACTATTTATTTTTTCCTCCCTAGAAAGTCAATCAATCTTCTAACATAAATGTTATTTCAAATTATGTATTCAAGGAATGAAATTAGAGGGATCCATATCCTACAGAAAGCAGCTGAAAACCAGTGTCAGACACCCAGACCCACTTGCTTTGGAGGTGATAGTTTCCACATTAATGTTTTCCTTTGCACTGACTGAACTACAAATATCCTGAATTTAAGACTTTCAGCAAGCAGCAGCCTGGTATATTGCTGACAAAATGTGCAGTGCGCTCCCAGGAGAATTTTTAACATCAATACACTGCAGCAATGAGTACTTCACACATGGTGGTTTAGCTGCCAAAACAGAAAAGCGTCGATGTTCTTACTGCTATCAGTGGGGGCTGGGAAAGGCAAATGTATTATTTATACAAGCAAATACAAAAAAAGCTGTTTGAAAACGCTCCAAACGATTGTGTTTTCTGCTGTTTCTTCAGAAAAATCTGTCATTATAAGTATTTTTTATTATTTTTCCATGTTTAAAATAAGGCTACTCAGTGAAAGGTAGTTTTCTCCCAACAGAAAGAACAAACACATTAAAGTTTCATTCTCAAATTTCCACTTTAAGACTCCATTTCTTTCTCCTGTGTTCTACTGTTGGTTTGTTTGGTTTTTTTTTCTTTTAACCACTGGAACAAAATGGTGAAGATTCACAAGTAATCAGGGGAAATGACAATTCTGCCAAAAGTTCAGTGCTGCTCTCTGACCTCTACCATTTAGAAAATTTAATTATTTTTTGGAAAAAATATTTCCTAGGAGTCTGTAGGGCCCTGGAAAAGGCTGGAGGAGAAAAAACCCACTGCAGAGGGATCTGACAGCAGCAGACCAGCCGTGCTGCGTCCTTATACAATCCCTTCTCCATAAAACAGGCAGGGGTTTACAGGATGGACACAGGATTATGCAGCAAAAGCAGTGCCCCTTGTAGCACTGAACTCCTGGACATGCCTAAATCAACGTGCCAAATATCGCATACAGATACAGCTCCTGTTGGCAGGGAAGTGCATCATACTTATCTCTGGAGTGTGTCCTGGGGTCTGCAATGAGCTCATTGGCTGCAAAAGGGCGTGGGATATCCCTCATGTGGTGCAGTGCTTTTCCTAAAGTGCAGGTGTAACCAGTACTACTGGATTTGGGAACCTCAGTATAAAACTTCAGCGTTTACATCCGAGGTCCCAGGATATGTGAATGAAGCAGTGAGATGGAGGGGATACTTAGGGCTTTTTTGGTAGTAAGTGGGAAGACTTGATAGAACAATACACAGTGCTCCCATCTGATATTATAACCCCTTTTCTCCTCAGGCACAAAGAAACACAGATTGTGTAGGTGTCAGTATTCGGGTTACAGACTGAAGAGCAGACAAGAAAATATTTGGCCCACTGAATTTACGCCCACTGTTTTCACAGTAGTACTGACTGGTAGAAGTTAAAGCACTGGCAGTGGGTGCACTGAGACCATCATTAAAACCTGGAAAAAAATCAAAGCACAATTGTTGTAGCAGAGATTTGGCTTCTTCAGGGGAAAAAAAAAAAAAGATGGGGGGAATGCACCTCTAATTGTGCAGATCCTCCGAATGAAGCAAAACCTAATTCATTTCTTCCCCACTTTAATCTTCCTCTACTTAGTCAGCTGCCTGCCCACACACAGCTCCAGCTTCCTCTCCCATCACAGTGATGTCAGAAAGATGGATTTTCTTCCAGGAGCCAAATATTCCAGCAGATTAGACAATGTTGCCTCTGGAAAAGCAGCAGAGGCACTGGCTAGACACAGGACACCATCCAGTTCTGCAAAGGGCCAAGGGAAAAGCATGAGGAAGATAAAGTACAATCCAGCCATTTGGTCTAGCTGCAATAACAAGGATAGGTAATACAAAATATGATCATGGCTACTTTATCATAACAGCAGAAATGACGCTGGTAAAGAGAAACACAATATCTCACACTAAGGGTCTATGGATAATTTTTCCCAGTAGGCAAAAGTTTGGTGGTAGTGGCTGGGTTTCCTTTCCAGAAGAAGACAGGCACTGAGAAATGGGAACAAAGCTATGCCAGCAAGATGATGACTTCCTCCTGTACACAAACACAGGCAAAGCTTCCAGACCCTCCCTGGGATAAACCTGTGCTAGGACCAGCTTGAGTCATAAGCAAGACAGAACATTTTTGGGAGGCCTTGAGCACTGCCAAGCAGGTCTACAGCAGAAGTGGGTGCACATCTGAGGTCTCTCTGAACGCAGTGAGCAAACTGAAATAACTCTTTGTGCCTGCCCTTTAAATACTTATTGCAGGTATAATAAGCACTTGGTTTCTTCCTTGAGCCACAAATGTTCAAATCCCAGAGTGACCTGTACTCTGTAAAACAGCTCTTCCCAGTCAGGAGAGAACATGGGACTGGGAAGCAACTCCTTTTGGGTGAAGCTTTTAATGTGGTACAAATTACCTGGTACTTACTACTAGTGAGTTTATGGGGATGGGAGAAGAAAGAAACATAAGAAGTTGAATAATGTGAAAAATTGGAATGAGATGGGAAAATGCTGGATGCAGACATGGTCAGAGGCAGTCAGTGATCATTCCCAACTCTCAGGTTGTGCACACAATATGAACACCCCTTCAGATCTCCCCACAGGCAACCTTCACTCCTCTCCTCCTCTCTCTCCTCCATCCCTGGCTACACACAGACAAGAATTCCCTGAATATGCGCTTAGTAGACAGCACAGATCCCAAAAGCCCTCCTGCACACCCATGGGAGGTGGAGAGCACTTGGAAGTGCAGCACAGTGAGGCAACTCCATTGTTCAACCCCCTCCAGAGCTGCTGGTGGCAGCCCACCTCATCTAATGGGCAAAGGAAAGGCCTGGCTTTTCCGAGCATGAAGTAGGAATACCTTGTCTCCTCGTGTTCCCTTTTCTCCTCTTTCTCCTTGCAGACCCTAAAAATAAAAAGAAACAAGAGATTATAAAGCTAAATCCAAGTAGAGGCATAGTTACCTCCTCTAATTAGTCACCAAATCAGTGTGCACATCTGCACAAGCCATTCAAGAGAACCTCAAGGACATTTTCTGTGTTGCCAGTCCTCAAAGTTGGCTGCAGGCATGGTCTAAGCAGACTCACAGTGCAGGGACCGCTTGTGAGCCCAGGAACATCTGTAATATTAATATTGCCTGCAGACACACGACCCTCCTGCCAACAGCAGAATGGAGGGACAGGGAACACACCACAGCTGCAGATGGTCTGGAAAACAACCAATGCTCTGCATTTTTCATGTTTCCTTTAAACAATGAGAACTTTGGTAGAGGACAATACTGATGAGAAAACCTATCGCATAAACAAGCAAGAATTCCCATTCCCGGTGGGTTTGGATGTGGTAGGCAGACAGCAGGTAGCTTTGAGAACTGGCAAAGGTTAGATGCACTCTGCCCTGGGGGCCCAGCACATTTTTGTGCTGTGAAACCAGTGCCACTGTTCCTCAGGACTCCGTAATTCATCTCTTCCCAGCTACACCAGAAACATTGCTGGAGCTCAGTATGATGTAGCACTAACACAGACAATTCACTCAAGAGGCACAAAGAGTTTTCACCTTCCTTTGGCTCAGCAAACACCTTTTATTTTACCTTTATTGTAGAAACTGATCAATCAACTAATAGCTATAGAGAGACAGATATGCTCAGTCACTAGTGGCCCCTCTAAAACTGCCAAAGCTTAAAGTGCTTCTTGCTCCAGTAACTTAAACTTCAGTTTACTTTACACTATAGTGGATTCTTATCTCCAAGCTAATGAGAGCTCCATGTCTGGGTATATTTGGCCCTCAGGATGATTTACACAATCATCTAAATGGGCAGGGATATTTTATACTAGAGCAGGTTGCTCAGAGCCCAGTCCAAGCTGGCCTTGAATGTTTCCAAGGAAGAGGCATCCACCACCCCTCTGAACAACCTGTTCCAGAGTCTCACCATCCTCATAGTAAAAACTTGCTGCCTTATATCTAATCTAAATCTTACCCCTTTTACTTTAAAACCATTACCTCTTGTCCTATCACAACAGGTCTATTAAAAAGTTTGGCATCTTTCAAGTATTGAAAGGCCACAGTCAGAGCCTTCTCCAGACTGAACAATCTCAACTCTCAACCTTACCTCACAGGAGAGGTGCTCCAGCCTTCCTGCCATTTCCATGGCAATGTTCTGGACCTGCTGTCAGAGGTCCATGAATCTTTCCTGTGCTGGGACCCCAGAGCTGGTGCAGCACTGCAGCTGGGGTCTCACCAGAGCAGAGCAGTGGGGCAGAATCATTTCCCTCACCCGCTGCCCATGGTGCTTTTGGGCTGTGAGTGCACACTATCAGCTCATGTCCAACTTTTCATCCACCAGCATCCCAAGTACGTCTCACCAGAGCAACTCACAATCCTTTCATCCCCAAGCCTGTGGGAGGTGGCCCCAACCCATCTGGGTCACCAAATCTCAGAAAATCCAGTCAGCCTTTCCAACATCAGTTAAAGGCCGCTTACCAAGCTGGGACCACAAGACAGAGATGCCAACTGGATAGAATCTAATTTATTTTGGTCTTGCTGTCTGTTCATTCAATGCAGGTTTGTCCCCTGAGCCCAAAGGCTATTCCCTCAGAGTTTTGACAATATGACTGCAAACTTGCTGAGAGGTGGTATTTTTTAGTGTTCTGATGAAGTTTTTAAGCACCATATAAATGGTGCATCATCACAGACCAAAGCAATTGCATTACCGTGGGAGCATCACAAAATCACCAGCTGCTATCTCAGTAATCAAGTCATTTCTGCTGACATCTCCCTACTGGCTACAGGTCTGTTCTCGTTTAAAGAAGACAGAAGAAACTCAGTGAAGTCAAGAAAATTTCACCACTTGGACACAGTGCAGATAAGTAGTCAGACAGACTATAGACTGCTTAATAATAAAAAAATATAGCTAGGCATAACACACTGAAAAAGTAAAGAAAGTTTCTAGAGCATTAGAAATTGAACAAGAACCATCACTTACCGGTGCACCTACGTAGCCTTTAATGCCTGGAGGACCCTGTTTTCCCTCGGATCCCTGGCAAGGAATTAAGATACAGTAAACCACCAGAAACTCTTTCACATAAAAGACCAAGAATAAAATTGGTTAGTCAGAAATGTAAGTTGCTCTTCCAGGCTCACATTGAGTTGTTTAGGCTTCTTGACTCTCTCAGTGCTAATACAGGAGTGATCAACTTTCCAAATACTTACCCAGAGTGACACCCCAATATTTTCCTCTGTCCCCTCAGACATTAGCAAGTTTTATCCTTCTGCTTTTAAACTTAGCCTACGAAGGCAAACTGTCCCACACAAGTTTCTCTACAGGTTATTTAAGAAGGTTTGGCAATGCCAGTTGTTGCACACAACATCTGTTTTGGCTCCTGAACACAGTGTTAATGGAACAAAGCAAAGATATACATTGGTGCAAAATGAACTCAGTCTTCAAAATGTTATATGTTTTGCAGAGTAAATGAAACAGATCAGAACTACATTTTCCAAGTTTATTTTTAATAAGAAGAAAAAATGCAAGAGGATCAGGTACATTTCATCAGTCCTTCAGCTGGTTGCGCACTAACTCTCCCTGGAGAAGGTACACTGAAATGGAGAGTATTCCCTGTGTGCCTTTATGTGTCTTACAATGCCTGAAAATTATCTGGATCCTCAGCTGAGCAGGCTCAGCCCTCTGACCCATCCTATGGACACAGCCTGGACCTGGCAAGTTGACCTGGAGAACTGGTTTGGCATCTTATATCACCTATTTGACTGATTATTTTCTTACTTATATCACTTCCCCTTTCCCACCACTCTCATCTGCCTAACTCCTGTCTAACCCTAAGTGGATGGCTGTAATGAATAAGGCTTCAAAACAGATAGAGATATTATTATTAAATAATTTTAAAATAATTTCTACATTTTGTATTAATAGAAGTTTTCCATTAAAAAGATAATGAAATTAAAAATGCAAGACGTGTTTGCAATGAATTAGTAGCAGAACTGAGGCTTTTTTTTTCCCCCAGTGCAGATTAACAAGAACAGGGTTCAAGTACTAGCAAAGGTGGTTCTGGGATCTTACAACATCAGACATGTGAGAACCTCTGCAAGGTCAGGAAGCATTGCAAGTCCTCTAATAGCAGAGGAAGAGCAGCAGGCATGCACCTAAATCTCTCCTTCAGCCTGCAGAAAAATACTGCTACCAAAGCCTAGGCAAAACCCCAAGAGAAGCAGAGTCCTGCTCCAAGTTGTCCAAATTATAGAAGCCCAAGTGAGTCCTGTTACATAAAACATGGTTGTAACACTGAGCAAAATTATAGAGAAACTGGATTTGTCTGGATGAGATGTGCTGAACCCACTCAAGGCCTGTGCTGAGATCATGTCTGGTAAACCAGAGAAGTGTGAGACCTTAGACAGCTCCAGCAAGCAAGAAGGAAATTTGTCAAAATGAAACTCTTACCTAATACTTTTTATTTCAAAGGATTGATTTTTTTTTCCCCTCTCCCTCTGCTTTTTCTATTAAGTGCAGATAACTGTCAGTTCAGATGGGAATGCTATAGCTATGTCTGTGCCACAGCAATGACAACCACAAAAAACCTCTTTATCCTTTTATTAAGAGATACGGGGGGAAAAACAAGAAGGAAAAGGTTGAATATTTGCTGCAGGATATTACGGGCTAAAGGGTCTGATCTCAAAAATCCAAACTTTATTCTCTACTATAACACCACACAGCGAACAATCTGAGCTATGGCCCTTTTTCTCTGGACCCACATATTCCATTTAAATTAATCTGCCTGGTCCCACATCTTTATGTGGGAGTTTTCCCCACTGACCAGTGAGCATTTCTTGCCATCTCAGACCACCATGACATCTATAACCAGAAGCTCCAACACCTCAGCACAAGGCTGACTCTGACAACACTTTTTTGTGTCCAGCTTGTATCCAGCAAGATCACACATTCTTCTTGGGTAGCAGTGAAGTTTACCCTCCAGGTCTGATGAAAGGGGAAAAAAAACCCACACCAAACCCCACAGTTTTATGCCGAAGACACTGAGCTAGGAACAATCTCCCCTGGAGACATCACTGAGACGCAAAAGCAGTGAAACCAGGGATGACATACCGAGGCCATTTCATTCCTGTAACGTACACATGTACTATGATGGGCTCAGCAGCCATTTCCGTAACTCTTTGGACTGAAATCCCATTACCAGAAGTCTGGAGGACCCTTATCTGTGCTACTGGAAGCTTCACACAATTAATGAGGTCTGTAAAAAGTACAAGACAACTTCTTAAACGAAAGTGCTGGCAGTTCCCACTGAAGCAAAAGGCTCCTCAGCCAAGGAGATAAACAAGGGGCTGAATTTCCTGGGGCACAGGTATCATTGCTTAGCACACACTGGGCTTGCCTGGCTCAATGCTAATTAAGATGGATTGAGCCAGGAACGATCACAACCCAGCCAACCAGAGAAGCTGCAAAGTTGCTCTCCACAGAGCCTGGGGTAGAGCCCCGAGCAGCTGTATTGATGCTGATGACAAAAATAAGTGATCTGGCAAAAAAAACCCCAAACATTCATTACACCAGTAATTGGAGATGTGACCTCTCTAATTGCCAACACCACCCATCCTTACACACCTTGTTCCACACTGGTGAGGTGCTCAGGCTTTGCACCGAAGAGTAAAGGAGTGTGCATTCCTATTTTAGATTTTAAAGCCTTGTCAGCAAAGTCAGGGTTATTTCTTAAAATAGCTCAGGCCAGAATCCAGCTCAAGGACACTGCACACAGCCAGTGCATCCACTGAGGTAAATGAAAGTCGGTGTGAAAATGCACAATCATTTTATATTTAGGCAATGTGAGAGGCTGGGGTTGGCCAAGCTCATGTCTTCCCTGGAGCACCTGGCACTGTCTAGTCAGGTGTCTTTTGGTCCAGCCCCACCAGCACCTGTCCTGCCCAGCCCATAGATCTGAACTCTTTCTACTCAGCATTGCCTCATTAATTGGCTGAGCTGCATGTTGCTGATGAACCTGGTGGGAAACATGGAGCAGGATCCAGTCCACCTTGAGGTGGATGTAGGTGCCTCAGTTTAGCTTGTAAAGCAAATGTGAGGAAGTTCACACCACAAAGAGCATCATATAGCCTGCTGGTTTGTAATTCCACCACATGAGACATGATGGACAGAGAGAAAATACGTATTTATTTATTTGATAGGGAAGATGCAGCTTAAAAGCATGTGAGTGATAAATTCAGTTCATTTCATCCAAGATCCAAATCCCACTGAAGGGAAAAATATTCAGTGTGCCTCCAGTCAGCCCAGCCCAGCGCTCCTTTGCATGTGTCATTTATCCCCTGCTGAAGCCAGTATGGTTCCCACAGAGAACCCTGGGGCAGCTGCCAGGTATTTCTGCTAATCCACAGACACCCCTTAAGTTATGACACCCTCCTGATGGGACGTTGGGAAAGGGTGAACATTTCCCTCTGTGCAAAAACGTCGGGACATTTTGGAGACAGGTCTCTCCCATAGCTGAGGAACCCAGAGGACCTGTACATGACCTGCTTCATCGAGTCCTCTCAGACAGAGCCAAGTGGCAGCCGAGGTTACACCCAGAAAGGTGCTGAGGTACTTAACTCCTATTTGAGGATAAAGGCATCAGTGAACTCAGTGTGAGATTTAGGTGACTAGAAATGGCTCTTCCAGAAAGACGAGATATTTAAAGGTCTTGGCTTGTACAGGAGCAGAACTGAGTGAAGTTATTTCAGGCAATCAAATTGTTGTCCTTGCAGCGCCTTTCACAGGATGAGCTGAACTCACTGTGCATGATACCCCTAACAACACACTTGTCACAAAGCACCATCTACTTTTTATGTTATAAAAAGAAGACTGAAACCACCTGAGGGGTATTTATCCCCTCAATAACCAGGGAACAAGGCAAGAAGAGCTGAGACTTTGAAAGGAGGTTAAAGAATTGCTGCTTCAAGATTCACATTTCTGATGCTCAGCTGAGTCTCACAGATCTGCATTCAGAAGCACCTTGTTTGAAGCAAACCCAGTGATATAAGCACTGGCTCAAGTTCTGTATCACTGGTGCAAAACTGAAGCTCCCAAAATAGGCAGACATCCAGGCTAGGGTCACTACATGATTTTTTTTTTCAAGTCATAAAGTAGGGATAATAATCTCATCTGCATCTTTGTGAGAGTTGGGAAAACTACTGAAGACATGAAAAAAGGCTTGTGTGCCCCAAAACATGTTTTCTTCACCTTCCCCAGCTACACTGTTGATTGAACAAAAGGTATTTCTTCTTTTTACATACTTTGCCTAATTGCTGATACCTTAGCAGACTCCTGATGAAAATGAGCATTTTGAGTTTCTTCATTCACCAGTGAGAATATCAAATTTCATCAACAAGGAGTAATTCCAGCAATGTACATAAAAAGTCGGTGAAAAAAATATGCCTGTCCATGTGAAGAAGAAATGGAAAGCTTACCTTTGGACCTGCTGGCCCAGGCAGTCCAAATGCTCCTGGCTGTCCTGGTTCACCCTGCAAGTAACAGAAATATCTCTGGTAAACACAAATCTTTTATATATAAAGACTAGGATAGCTCAAACCAGTCAGTACATGCAGTTAGAAATATTGACAGTCCTGAGTTCCGCTATACAGAGATCTGAAAGCTTACAGTGTGTTTTCCTCACAAAAATGAAAGCAGAAAGAAACAAAATGAAAAGCAAAGCAGCTCTTCATCTGCTCTCAAAACACAACCAAGTAGCAAGAAATGAGTTTCCTAAGCTGTGAACAGCTTGCACTGATTACAGCGTGCAAACATGCATTCCTTGGAGTCACCATAATGCATTTGTTTTTGCATTTCCACCTTGCAGTGTACAAACACATCTTATAAGGAATTCTGCAAGTACGACATGTCCATCCCGTGATGTGATGAAGTTGCATCAGTTCTGGAAACAATACTGAAAAATTGTCACGGTTTTTCCAAAGCGGGACAAGTGTGGCACAAAGAAGAAACAGGATGTAACGAAAAGAGCTCTTCTGCTGTGTGTCACTCCTTTTGTGTATGCCTGCCCTTCCAAATGATCCTTTCCCAAGCTCCTTCAGTTGCCACCAAGTGACTGCCACAAAGGGACAGTGAATGGAATGAGGGTTCACCATCAGGTTGAAGATAATTCTAAAGGATGGTGGTCAAGCTGGGGAAAGGATGTAAGGCTCTAAAACACACTTCTGTAAGATACTGGAAAACTTATTTGTGGTTTTGTGTTTCAACTGTAGTCCTCTTACAGGCGGTATTTGGTACGCTGCATCCTTCCTTGAGCTAAACCTGCACGTCCTCCTCTTCTCTTAGTTTTGGTCAGTGCACAAGAGGAGTTCAGGTCCTTGCTTTTGTGACCAAGACTCCAATTTGTCCAACCCATGTCTGTTGTGGAATCACAAGATGGTCTCTTGCACCCCTGCCATCTCCACCAGCCAAGGGCTCCTTGCCAGCCATAAAACAAGTGGCCAGGCTCTGCAGCTGCAGCTGTTTACCAGCAGGTCCCAAACCACAGGCTGCTCCCTCTCTCCTTAGTGAATGATAACAGAGCTGCCCTGGAGCCTCCAGCGATGGTTAATCCATAGGACACCTGCGTTGGCTGCAAACATGTGAGGGAGAGTTTCGGGGCTATTAACCTCCTGCCATTTGTTTCTGTTGCTATTAAAGCGGCCACACAAATCCCCAAGGTGTGTTCCACTCACGGCAGATTGATTCCCACTGCCTGCCTCACACTGAAAAGCAGGATTACATGGGAGGCACAAAAAGGCTTACGGCTTCTCCTTTTGCTCCATCCCTCCCAGGGGGGCCAGGTGAGCCCAGGGAACCCTGTAACAACAACAGAGTTATCATCAGCATAGCATTAACACCCGCTGCAAGTGCAGTGACAGGAGCAGAGCATCAAGACAAGAATAAGGAATGAGGAGAAACATTTCAACACAAACATTTATTATTTACAGTTTCTGGAGGAGCTGCTGCTGACATTAACACACTAGGGACGATTGATGAGCTGCTAATGAGGAATAAGGCACTCTCGTCCACTTAACTCATTTAAGAATAAATTAATGTAAAAGCTCTAGAGCTAATTAGACATGTAACAACTGAGTCATCTTAATATTATCATATCATCTTCCCTTAGCCTCTCTCTTCACCATTCCATTGTCTCACAAAATTGCATTTTTAAACTATTTTTTTCCTCCTTGATTGTACAGCATCCATCCCAAAGCTCAGAAGCCTCTAGGCAAAGCTATAATATACATAAGTAGTAAGCCTAAAAGCAAACAGAAAAGAAGCCTTGAAATACTCAAGCAGTCCTCAGGAATGACCCTGGCCACTGGGTATCGCATCCCGGAGCTGAGAATGTGCAAAGGTGTTGAAAACAAGGAACAGAAAGCCAAACACCACTTAAATTTAAATTAGCATTTAAAATCTTCCTATGCACCAGGATGAATGGAACTAAATATGCTGAGACTGGTAGCTCCCCAGCTAACAGGAACAGCAGCAAATGTGGAGAAAAGGCAAGTTTGCTGCCTGCAGCTGGCAATTTAAAGAACAAATGGAGAATGGAAAGACAATAGACAAACAACAGGCAAGTCAACCCACACAGTGAGGAACTGGCTTAGTGTTTCCACCTCTAGGCACTGCAGTAGTTTTGTCTTAGGTGTGTTTTTAAAAAAGGCTCAAATGAGAAACAGACACAGGCACTGCAAGATGCCATTGTGGGCTGAGATTGTACAGGGCTGGTTTGTTGTGTATTACTTGGAGGGGCATCTTGCTATTTCATGAGGTGGAAAAAGTTTAAATTCCTAAAATTCTTCCTCCAAATTATGATTAAGGGATTTCCAAAAAATGTCTCCAAAGTAAATACTAGTCAACAGAACTAGCTCAGTACTGGGTTTAATTTTTTTTTGTTAAGATGATGACCCAGTAAGCAGCTAAAGGCCATAAAGTTATTTATGTTCAGTGCAAGTAAAGGCATGGTAATATTTGGCCTTCCGTGTCTCATATTGAAGAGACTCTAGTGTTTCTGTGTGTATTAGCACTGAGTTCCTGTTCCATTACATTTATGTATTTTGGAGTTTTACGAAGTTTAGTCAAAGCTCCTGCCTTTGAGCTCTCCATACATTTGTCAAATGTGGCTGGCCATCGTCAGTAGGTTTAAATTTAAGCTGCACTTCAATGAAAAACAGTACAACATCACAATCTCCTTTTCTGAGCACCTTGCTTACACAAAATGAAACAAAATACAATACAGAGGAAAACCAAAAGACTTAGAGGAGGTTTGGTTTTCATTACACTTACACAACAGCTTTATAAACTTGTCAGCTTTTCAGAGGATAATTAATAAAGACTTGGACTTACTTTTTCTCCTTTATCCCCTTTCAGTCCAGGAAAGCCAGGGAACCCTTCTTCACCCTACAAGGCCAATGGAAAAAATACCTCATATCAAATGCCATATCATTCTGTGGTACATCTGTGTATTTTAGACAGTGCAGTTGTCACCTCTTGAGAACTGAGTCCAGCTTCTCACCCTCGCTGTAACAATACTGTGCTCAGTCACCTGTAACTTGCCCATATTTGAACAGGTTCACTTTCAGTTTTCCATTCCATTGCATTCCTGCCCCTTCTTTTTGTAATTACCATCCAGAACCAGTAGTATTACAAGAAAAAGATTACAGAGCTACCCTTGTTAAAAAAAAGTATTTGAAGCTAATAGCAACACTTCCCTGAGACACTCTCCCGTTGACATATTCCAAAGCACAAAAACTTGAAGTTTGGCATGACCAACTTACTACAATGCCAAGTTCCCAATGGTGTGTTGTTTTTTGTTGGTTTTTTTTTTTTTTAATTTAAATAAATGACACGGAAATTGACATAGAAAATTTTGGAAAAATTCAAAGGTAGGATTTTTTTTCCCTTTATCTGCTCTCATTAGGATAAAAGACTGAGAGCTTTTTCCCCATCTGCTTTTGTAAAAACTCACTTGCACAGAAAAATCCTTTTGCAGGAGCATTAAACTGGCTAAGAAATTAATGCTGTATTTCCAAGTTTTCTGTATGCACATAAGGACTACCTAAATATGCAGATAAATTCAGGCCAAATTCTGCCACGTACAATCTTATTTATGACTTTTTTTCTGTAGGTCTAGTCCAGCAGACTTAGATGGATGTATTCCTAGGGCAAGAATCCAGACAACAATAGATGAGTCAAAATCCAGCCTTATTTATTTATAGGTGTATTTGGCACTTAAAAGTAAATAAAATGTAGTATCTGAAAAGTATCTGTCCTGTATATGCAAATTAAAGTCTTTACATTTATAATCACCTTTCTTGCTAACTGAGCCTTCACGAAACACTCCAGAATGCAGCTGGTGATAAAAATCAGCTCTGCTATATTCGAATGGCTCTCTAATGAGATAGAAAACCCATCAAATAGCAAACATGATTTTTGAGGAAATCATTTGCTCTAAGAGGTCAATATAACTTGAAGGAGCTGGTGTTCCATGGCAACGTCTGTCACACAGGTAGGAGAACAATTTGTGTCTTTCCTATGCAAAGCAAAGGGAGTTTGCATAAGGTTCAGTTAATTAGCTTTTTTTGCCTTTTTTCTTTTTCCTCTGTGAAATAGCAACTGCTTGGCAAAGCTGAACAAATTAATCCTTGGAGCAGTCAGTAAGTTTGGAGCACAGTGCTCATAGAAATATTCATGCAGGACAGGAGAGTGTCCACCAGCTTTTCCAGTTTCTCTCCAAGGAGAAAATTGCACAAAAGCAACCTAGACCCTAGAGACAGGTTTAATGTCCCCTGGGGAGCCACCACTGGAAAGGCTACAGAGTGGGAAGAGCTCCCACTTCTGCCCCTTCTGCTGACTTCCAATAGAATCATTAAGGATGGAAAAGACCTCCAAGATCATCGAGTCCAGCCATTAACCCAGCAAGTTAATGCCAAGTCCATCACTAAACCATGTCCCCAAGTGCCACATCTGAATGTTTTTTCAACGCTTCCGAGGACAGTGATTCCTTAACTTCCCTGGGCAGTCTGTTCCAATGCTTGAATACCCTTTCAGTGAAGAAATTTTTCCTAATATCCAATCTAAACCTCCCCTGGTACAACTTGAGGACATTTCCTCTTGTCCTATCTCACCTGGGAGAAGAGACTGCCCCCCTACCGTGCTCCACCCTCCTTTCAGGGAGTTGTAGAGAGCAATAAGGTCTCCCTGAGCCTCCTCTTCTCCAGGCTAAACAACCCCAGTTCCCCAGCTGGCTGCTTTGTATCCTTCAGTAAGCAGGAAAACATGACAGGATAGGGGTAGGTTCTGCATATGTTTGAACCTTAATAAAAGCAGAAGAGGAGGTCATGTAGCCTGTTCCAGAAAGCTCACATTCACAGGGACTTCACAGGAGTGAGCAGTGGTAGAGAGCAGAAAGCAGAGAGGCATTGGTGCTGTGACAGGCAGGGATGGGAGAGCAACCAACAGCTCACACCCCTAATTCCCAGCCAGCTGCCAAAACACTTCTGAGGGTGCAGCTAACTGGAACAGAGTCATGTTGTCACAGCAATTTACTTCATTAAGCAACTCTTCTTTTTTTATTTTTTTCCTAACTGGCCAGCTTCGCAAACTGCACTGCGGAGCAGAGCAATCACCTTTTCTTTTCACTTGTCCACCAGAGTTTTAAATCAGGCAAAACCCCAAGTATTGTGCTTGGCATGCTGCTAAGACCTAGGGAAGTGCTAGTGTACCCAAAAGGTATCTTTCCCTTCCTTCTAGCCCTTCGGAGTAGGTCAGCTGGTTTAGAAAAAGTGCTCGCCTCTCTCCCAAGCACTTGTGGATTGGGGGGTTTCTGCTGGGACATCTGTCCTGGAAATGACTTTCTAGGGAAAGCTGCAGTTAGAGAAATAGAAAATTGTCCAAGGAAGGAATCCTTGAGGGACCCAAAAGAATGTTGTTCTAGAGGAGTTCTTGCTGGGGGTGTTACAGCTTCAGCAGTAAGTCTCAAAGAAAGGCAGCAGATTTTCCTGAGAACTTTCCTTTCCCAGCTCATGAGCCTGCTGTCCGTTTCTGACCCTCTGGAAAACCAGCCACTTGTGTTGAGTTTCCCCTCTGAGCTGCACTGCCAGTGGCCTTTAATCAAACATTTCCACCAAAGTTAGCAAGGGAATAAACACTACCATTAGCTCACAGTTGACAAAATATCTGTCAAAAGAGCCTGGATTTGGCAAATCTGATCCAAAGCAAGCAGAAGACTTTTCTTGCACCGTGGCTGTGAAGTGCAGTCAGATGGAAGCAGAGCAAGGGAGGCCAGGCAAATGCTGCAAGTACTGAAGTCATATGCTGCCATGGGCTGTGAGGATACAGAGGTTTCACAGCCCACAGCTACATATTTTTGCAAATGCCAATTTCTGCTTTTCAATAGTTATTCTATGGTTATGTATTTGAATAGCAGCAACAACTCATTTGTTCCCTGCTTGGGTCACTGCTGGACATGGTATGAATAAACGTTAAATGACAACCACTGTGCTTCAAATCTCCATTTAAAATTGCAAGCAATGTGTAAGTATAAGAAAGAAATAGCAGAGGCAGAGTGCACATGGCAGTGGAATAGCTGCCAGGCAGACACTGTCTGCAAATGCGCTGGGATGAACCACACTGGGAGAACAGGTAGGCTCTGGCAGCTGGCACTGAGCCCTGAGGAACTAAAGTCCGTCACATTCTTTGCACAAAGGCCAAACCTGGTTGTGCCACTGAGAGGCACTGAAATAATCCTGTATTCCCACAGACTGGCTGCACTCCCAGCTTCAACACAATGGGAATCAGGTGGTGACATGTAAACCACACTTAGCTGTTTATGCCATGCACTCCTATTGTCACCCATCTATTTTAAGAATATCTGAAATTCAAAGGCTGTCCTTTTCTGGAGAAGCATCAGGACCAGAATAGGTGGGTAACAAGGACCAGGGGAATGACAAGCATCAGCAAAAGAAGAGGCTACTGATAAAGAGGGAAACAGACTATAGCTTCTAAGGCAGCTTCCCTTAGGCTTAGCCTACATTTTCTGGAGTAGTTTTACACTTTAAATGGGGTGACCTTTTGCTTTTTTGATCAATAGTTTTGTGGAGAAAACTTGAATGTGCAGGTAGTGGTACCTGTGAGGTGTTTTGCAGTAACAAATACGGCATTTGCAGTAAAAAATAAGCTTGGTTTAGGAAGTTATTAAAAAAATGAAATATTGCAACCTCTGGGGATGCAGCACTAGAAAAAGTCACTCTGAAAAGTCCATCCTCCATTCCTCAAAGAATTGCTAACAACTCTGCAAGAAAATTAGGAAGGTTTTCTGAGCCATACTGAAAACAAAAAGTTTAGGCAGAATTCAGTAAAAATGATAGAATTTTGAATTTCTTTGTATTTGCTTTTAAATGGAAGCATTCAGAGCCACAAAATTGATACTAAGCAAGGGGTAACCACTACTTCTGTGCCTCCAGGGGGCTCTCAGAGAGGAGCTCACATGGGCACACAGGTTGTCCAGACGCAATGGACCAAAGGAAATGCCACATCATGAGGAACTTCAAAACACAGCCAACTCTCAGCTGCTGCAGACAGGATATTGGGGTGATGAAGAATAAAAATACTCCTCTTGGCTTCAGCCATTAAAAGCAGATAGGTGATCTGTGTAAGGAGAGACACACCCAGAGAGGTTCCTTTGTTAGTCTGTGTACATCAGCAGAATTATTCCATTTCTATATTTGAGGAAGGATGTCTTCCTGGTACATCAGCATCCCGTGGATTTACCAGACCATGCCAGCTCCTGGTTAGTGATCCCTTCATACTCACCATATGCACATGTGCCTTAATTTGTTGTAGGTTGTGCAAAGTTTTGCCTCACTTGGATTACAGTGAGCCCCACTATGCCATGTTTATGGTACCCCATATGTTTATGGTCTGTGGCCAGATTATATCCACATTTGCCATGGTGTAATCCCAGCCAGCAGCTGAGGCCCATGCAGCCACTCACTCACTCCCCCACCAGTGGGACTGGGGAGAGAATCAGAAGGGTAAAAGCTGGAAAACTCATGGGTGGAGCTAAAGACAGTTTAATGGGGTAAACAAAGCTATGCACACAAGCAAAGCAAACCAAGGAATTAACTCCCTGCTTCCCATGGGCAGGCAGGTGTTCTGCCATCTCCAGGAGAGCAGGGCTCCATCACACGTAATGGTGACTTGGGAAGACAAACACCATCACNCCCATGTAGATTCTGATATGTCTGAGCGGAGATAACAAAGACATTACGGTAAAAATAACCTTAATTACTAGATGATATATTTCATCAGAGTGGGAAAAACTAGTGCTCAGATTTTGCCATATCCAGCCTCATAGCAATTTTTTTATGAACAGACTGAAAACAGAGAAGGAAGGAATCTGCAGGTATAAGGAAAGATGCAGAGATAGAACAATTCAGTATTACCTGATCCTAGAGAGACATCAGAAGCACATAAAGGAAAAATTCCACAGTGACATTTTTAAGCAATCCACTCAAATTTAAATGTTTCTCTTTCCTCCATTTGCAGCTCCTCAAGCAGCTGCCAAGTTTACAAATATTTCTTCTAACTTGAGAACAGCTGTGGCCTATAATCACATATTTTATCTGAAACTCTGGGTTGCGGCCTATGTTAATGAAAATAGAGCAAACCAAACAAAAAAAAATAATGGAGAAAAGTCAGCCCAAAACACATGGTTAGATTCTCATTTGCCTGTCAAATTCAAATAAATCACTGGACTTTTCCTTTAGCGTACAGAGCAGACAACAGAAGACAGATCATTCTAAGGTCAATCCCATACATTTTATTTATTTAATCTTCCAAACTGGCCCACATCTCACAAAAAGGTGCCACTTTTCTAATCCTGGTATGAAATTAGAATTTCTAACCCTGTCACAAAATGTCAATGGAGGTGTCATTGGGAGGCATGCAAAAAATCTGCCAAGCAGAACCCCATGAATCACACGCTCAGCATGTTGGCAGCTGCCCAGACTGGGGGGTCTAGAGCCAAAGTAGGAGACAAAATAGCAAGAAAAAAGATAGAACAATTGGGCAAGATGAAACAGAAACAGAAGTAAAATTGAACTGTGCAGTGGTGGCACTTCACCATTAACACCCCCTCTCTCGTTTGTTAATTAACTTCACAGCACTCCTGTGAAATGAGAAGGGAGTTACAGCAACTATAATATTGCTGTCACCTCATGAGGGTGATGAGTTGGAGGCACAGCGAAGCAGAGGACAGACGGAAGGTGCCAGGCTCTGGGGCAAAGACAGAAACTCACTCCAGATTTTCTGTGACCTAGGTCAGTGCCTTAACCGTAAATTTATTATTTCTCCTGGCTCTTTGGCCTGCATCTAACTTGGCAGCTTGATGTTCATGAAGAATAAATGAGAAGATGATGAGTAGCTGTCCTACTGCTGATCCATGGTTACACATTTGAACTGTTGTCAGTGTTTGATGAGTCACATGAAGTGGGAGGACAGAAGAGATGTCACAAGTTGAGTGGGGTCTTCAGGTTCAAATGTCTTAGAACACTTGCAAGAGACATCATGGTCTGGAAGAATGCAATATATTTATTTTCAGGGTTTCTTCATTCAAGGGAACCAACCAATGACAAAATAAATATTTTATTGAAATATACTGTAAATTTTGAGGTGGGTTTTTTTTAGAGAAGCAAGGCAAAGACAAAGGTTTCATTAAAAGCCAGGGATGATCTGCAGATCAACTGAGAGGCAGAGCTGCAGTGGGTATATTGTTGGGGTACACTGTGTGCTGGAAGAGAGATAGGCCCTGACGGCCAGAGAAGGAGCCTCATTCTCAGACCCGGAGGTGACCCTGGGATTACAGCCAGGTCACCGGGGATGGGCTGAGAGAGGATTGTGGGTTTCTGGACAATGTTGGACCTACGAGACATGATAATTGTGGTTTGTGACCTTGTAGGGTATTGTCTACCCTTCACTATAATAGGCAATGTCTGGGAAATACCCCAGGTGATTGGGGGACACTGAGGTGAACATCTTTCCTGTTTATATGATGTGATATCCTGTTAGCTACTGGTATTTAGGGGAATTTCTGATGCGCAATAAAGTCTTTGCACTTTTCCACCATGTGCGCAGAGTCCATGCCCACGTGTGATAACTGCTGTATATGTCATCTAGCTCCATTTTCAAAAGCTGCTGACCAGACAGGCAGCACAAATGACTGCCATTCTCCACTGCCCAAATGCAGGATTCTATTAGCTTAATGATGCTAAAACCCTATTAATATCTTGGCAAATTTGACACCAAAGCTGGCCTAAACTTCTGCTTCCACATAAAATAAGACATTCATCTCAACTTGGACTTTGCTGCAGTAAAGAACAAGAAAGAAATGAAGAAGACCTTCTCTTCTGGGTGTCTGTATTATATTCTGTTCTAATAAACAGAATGGTAATGTGGACATGATATACAGGGTTCAGTGGAAGTCATAGGCTCTGAAGGACTATCAGTTCAAACGACTGTTTAAATTATAACTATTGGCATTTTTTGTATTTCAAACATATGAAAGATTTTATTTAACCCACTACATAGAAGTCAATTGTCCCCAAAAGGTACTTTCCCAGAAGAAGTTCAGGGAACCATGTTTTCAGATGCTCTCTGAATCCTTGAATCTTATCATGAATATCATGGACCCCACCATGAGACCAGAAGGGTCCTTCTGACCCTCCATTTTATAATCACTGTTCTTCTGGAGAGAGCAGATGCATCATTTTTTAGAGATTCCAACAGATATCTTTCTCTCAAGAAACCTGATACTCCAAATTTTCATAAAAATAGGTAAAGCTACAGCGAGTAGTACTTAATTTGACACATGGTCACCTATAAACTTGGTACTGCAGGACAAAAGTTGCATCAGAGCTCACTCATGTGGCACAGCTCTACACTAATTTAGGTCAGCGTAGAGTTCAGAATAACACAGAAATATCCTAAAGTTTTATCACTGCTGCCTGGAATTCTGTCCATCAGCTTCATATTATCTGCCTCCTCACCATGACACTCCTTCACTCCTTAAGTAGGTGATTGCTGAGGGACTGGGGTGGTCAGACACCTCTGACAACTCCTGAACTGCTGCTTCATCTCCAACCCAGGCCGAGCCAAGCAGAGAATGTAACTAAAGAAAGCACTTCTGCAGCAGAGAGCACAGGAGAGTACAAGAGGGAGCTCTTCTGTTTGAAATACTCCTGTTCAACAGCTAGAGTTGCTCAATCAGTCACTGAAATGTTCATATTAAGAAACAGTCAAGAGTCTGTAGAGCTATTTATGATTGAACATAATGAATAGGAGGTAAAATATTATTGGAAACAATTGGTATCGTAATCTCACAGCACAGAGGAATAACTTGACAAATATGCTGGACTACAATGAGTTGGATTTGTAGAAGCAGGACTAATAGATCCCAAAAGTCCATTTTTTCTTGTTTGTGTGGTTGGGGCAAGAGGGTCTTCAATTAAAGATACATTTCTCAGAAACCTTAAAATATGAAAAACATAACTTTGCTCCAAAAACTTCTTTGCCCTGAAGCACAATTCGATGCTCCTTGCCAGCACCTGACACTGCTCAGGACCAGACAAACAGCTTGCCAAGTGCCAGAGGGAAGTGTTCATTGAAACAAAAAAATATTCCAGTCATGTATCATGGCACTGATGAATTAAAGTCCTTACATCTATAAAAAGTGCACAGAAAATGGTTCTGGTCTTGTGGATGATTTGACACACGCTGGTTGATATTTTTTCTTGCAAGAATAATCCATAAATTCTATTTCCTCTGCTTTTGGGAAGTTTCTAATGCTTCAGATCTCCACATATCCCTCAAAAATTTCAGTAGCTCCAAGAAGAGCACTTCAGGGCAGAAGAGTAATGTGTCAGAGGACTCCAAACTCTGGTGTTGATCTGCTCTTAACCATCTTCTGCTACTGATATTCCACATTCACTCCTTAGTCTACCTTCTGGTGCCTCCCTGAAATACGTACAAAGCTTTTCCTCAGGATAAACTGCATTGTCTGGTCCATGATTCCTCCCCTCCTTGAGAAGTCCCTTCCTTTAAATCTCTCCCTGCTGGGTAAATTTGCCAAATCCACTGATCATCATTCTCCTTGCTCTTCGCAAGAGCAACATCTCTCCATGCCTCTCTTTGAATGTCACGCCCAAACTGGAGAGAACATCTGCCTAAAGTCTTATCACCACCTACTAATAACTTGCAGTGATGCACTGCTGTTCATTGCCAAACACACCTGGGGCTGCTCAGTCAAGTCTTTGCCAAAGCTATAAATCTCTTTGATCCAGCCAAACATAGGGTTTGGAAACATGATCTTTAAAGTCCCTTCCAACCCAAATTATTCTATGAGTTTATGCTATTTCTTTATAAAGTGGTGCTGCTCCCTAGGTCTTTTTCATCTCAGAGGTCATGACAAAGGTCATGATCCATCTTCCCATTTTACTTGGACACTGAGGTACAAGAAAGGGAAAAGCTCTGGTGAAGATCTCCTTTGGAGCAAGTGACAATGACAGCAGTGAAAACAGTCTCCAGAGACCCAAACCTACTCCCAATACCACATGTATCAGATATCCTTCAAATAACAACCACTAAGGGTCCAGACACTGCTTCAGCAGGAAAGCAAACATTTGCCATGATAAAAAACCCTCGCATTTTCCTCATCTGGCACTTAGTGCTATGTGTACATTCATCACTCAGCAGCGTCTGAGACCCAAAACACCATTGTCCTGTCAATGCCAGAGACAGAAGGTCTTATGGGCTTTGGGAGACAAAAGCTTAAGGCAGTGCTCAAGAAAAAGGGTGAGAAACCCCGGAGAGGAAATTAAAGGTGTCCAGAGTTGCACTTGGGCAAGTTAAGAACAGCATAAAATCCAGTGCTGCCATGTCTCAGCTGCCCTCACCTGCACCTTCAGAGAGCCCATGAACAAGGCACCTGCACATTCTCAGCCATCACAAAACCAAGAACAGATCAGCAACAGCTTTGATCAGTGGAAAGGGGAAAACCTGTCTGCTTAACTAGAGAGATTAACCAGCAGGGAGAGGAGCAGGGAATGCTTAGGATACCTTTGATGGACAGTGATAGCAGCTTACTTCATGTAAAGCTTCAGCTCTCTGTGATTCATTAGATTCATTCTACAAGCTGCACTTCAGAGGGTGTGCTCCAGACTGCTGGGAAAGCTGTTTTATTTTCCACCTAACAGGCAGATAATCCATACCTATCCACTGCAATATCACTCTCAGGAGCATCCCACATTCCAACAAGATTTATCAATTACAGAATCAAGACAATATGTTTTTTTCCCCGCCCAATTTATTTTCAGAAGAAACATGAAGCTGGCAAACCTCACATGCTTCCTTTCCCCACTGCCAGTGGACCTTGGCAGAGAAATCCTCTAAAGAAACAAGTGCTGGAGACTTTGCAAACTTCTGGCTGCCAGTAGATGTCATTGCATACCAGCAATGTACCTGCCAGCCAGGGGGCAATGCTGAAAAGAAATACATGTTTTCTAAGTTTATGTAAGGGGGAAAAAAAAAAAAGGAACCAAGTTAGTAGTACTCTTACACTGCTGAGAATTAAGCTGTCACAATCACAATAAGCATGTGAGCTGTCTTCGAGTTGTTTATTGCAATCTGCAGCTGTTATTCTGGGTCACAGAAACCCACAGAATTTGTCTAAAACCCTCTAATTATGGTTAAGAAAAAGAACTCCATCAAACCATGGTTATTTAGCTCTGCAGAATGTGCTTTAACTACAGTTAAGGGGACACAAAAATACTCAGCGTGCAGACCAAAATTGGCCACATACACAAGAGGATTCAGAACACACTCAGGCAGACAGTAACGTTACTAGAACTCACCTTTTAATATGAGGATTCTGAGAAGAAATCACAGATATTAACAACTCCAGTGAACTGCATGACAGCCTTATGAAGTAGAGGAGGTATTATTATACAGATGTTTAAGTGCTGGACTGGGAGGTTAAGTGCTCTTAACCAAATGAAGTCAGTAGCTAAGAATAGTTGCTGAGAGAGATGATTCCCAGCACCAAAAAAAAAAAAAAACAACCAAAAACAAACCCAAAAGATAAATATAAAAAAGCCCTGCAGATTGTGCTTTCACTTTTCATTGCCAGGTGAGTTTTAGCTATGCTCACATTACTTTTTTATTCTGCAATAAAATAAGAACTGAGCACTAAGAACATTAGAACGCAACCCTGAGAAGGCAATGTTTCCATAGCCACTGTCTCCAAGGAACATCAGTGACAGGGCAATGGGGTTTTGTTTTGTCTTCAAATTTCAACTCAATGTTATCTCTAATCTTGGAGATGTTTTCCCATTTTGTTACTGTCTGGATGTGCTCACTGAAGGAGCCAGCATGGATTCTGGTGCACCAAGGCTCCTGCAGCCTGCTTCTGCCTTAGTCTCTCAGGGGAAACCCTTCAGCTCACCAGTCCTGGGTAAAATGGGTGGCATTTACGAGTTTGGGGACTTGGTAACACTATCTGAACACCACAGCAGCCCAGGCAAGGTCTGTAACCTCACTGGAGCATCTTCCCTGCACTGGGCTCATGGTTTCAGCAATGAAAAGGATGCACATATCTCTTGAAGTGGTAAATAGTTTTTTTTGGAAGTTGAAGAAATAAGGACTATTTCTTAGTTCATGTAAGCTCAGGCCCCACATCATTTAAGAGCTCAGAGAACACATCCTGCTATTAGAAG
Organism: Oriolus oriolus; assembly: GCA_013400235.1. Taxonomy (NCBI): domain Eukaryota; kingdom Metazoa; phylum Chordata; class Aves; order Passeriformes; family Corvidae; genus Oriolus; species Oriolus oriolus. Next base: position 30,306 of record VXBT01005971.1, read on the forward strand.
TTCAGCTGGTTTTTCCCTCTCCTTTGTACTGAAGTTGTTTTCAAGCTTTCACCTCTGGCCCTCAGGTCTAAAGTATCACTGTCAGCCTGAGCCCTACCTGCCAGCAAATCACACACACCATCCTCCTGGTCCCAAAATGCATCCCTTAAAAATACACAGATGAAAGCTCTCCTTCACCATCGAACCACCCTGCAGCACCAAACTCCGGCTATGCCTGTAGCATTTTTGCAGGCAGAACTGCACTCATTTTCTTGTGTCCCAAGCTGCTGGATGCTGGCCAGCCCTGATCTAAAGGCACAGTGCTCGTGCTAATTTGGTAAGTCCTGCTGACAGCACAGCACAGGGGTAAAAGAGCAACAGGGCTTTCAGGCCAGGCCTTTCGTATATTCAGCTGCCTCGGGGCAGACAGAGCACAGGGCTCTGTGTGGAGGGACTGTATCTAACAGTAGATGTCCGCAGCTTCTCCAGAAGCCATAAAATGGCAGTGACTCCAATTTGGAAGGGAAGACAAGAGAAAGGGAAGCAAAGCTTTTGTCTGAAGGATCCAGCAGGCAAGATATACAAAGCTGGAGAGAAAGAGGTTTTTCAGTTTTTAGAGGAACGAAGACTAGCTGCTTTGCTCAAGGTCATTAGAGCCAAGTTCCAAGTCTGGATGTCCTACAGTGTAGCCCAGAGCCTTAACTATCTGGCTGCTTTTCTTTTCTACACTTGGTCTTGCAGTCAGTGCATCTCTAATAAGCCAAGCCACTTCAGAGATTTTATTCTCCTTAGAAATACTATAATAATCCTTCTGCATTTTTATCAGTAATTACCATGAAAAAAAAATTGCTAGGAGAATATAGACTTAATCTCCCAAAGTTGTTTCTCATATTCATTGCTGCCTGTGTGATTATTAGCATGAAGGGAAACAGATAAAGTACAAAAGGAAAGCTTGGGCACTCTTGGAAACTCATTAGTGGGGGAAGTCCCAGTGCAAAACATAATGAAACCTTCATCCAACACCTCTGCAAAAGGTGGGTGCTCGTGGTTAGAGTTTTGATTAGATCCAAATTGGTTTCCTGTGGAAAAATCATGGTAGTGATCACTTGATCCACTTGTTCCATGACACCTTTTTCATGTTTCCTACTTTTCTTCAGAAGGTGTGGATAGCGTTGGCCTAAGCCCTGAACAGACTATGGAAATTTCTGTCCCTTTCTTGGCAATAAGGATGTTAGAAATATTCAAGAGTTGTACCAAAGTCTAAGAACAGCTACCAGCAGTCAAGACAAAGGTGCAGCGAGCTCCCGTCCCATCTGCCTCAGTTTTCCGTAGGGAGACTTCTCGAACCTTCTGTCCTGCTGTCACCAACCACAGTTTTCAGGGCTCCACTGACATCCTGAAGCAGAGAATGTCTTTGTACTGACTAGAGGCTTACAGATCTCTCTCTCTAATTAACTCATACACACTGTTTTAAACACACAAAATTTTAACCTCCGGAACAGACTGCAAAGAGGTATTTCAATACCTGCTGGATGAAAAGCAACTTCATTTTGTTCATTTTAAACTTGCAGTCAGGTAGCTTGATTTGCTTCTCCTTCAGTTTTACAACAGAAGAAAGAGTGAAAAATAATTTCCCACTAGTATCTCCATGGCACTCAAAGTTTGACAGATTTTCATCTTATTCTCTCCAAAGTCATCACTTTTGCAAGCACCTTCCTGCCTGCAGAGCCTTCTCACTGCTCTTGGCCTTTGGGATGCTGGAAGGGTGTCTCAGCACCACTGCATAATGCTCTGTACTTTGCAAGAGAAAGGGATAAGTTTTTGAAAGCCTCCCAGTTAAATTTTGCACGGAGGCATTACAAGGGCTGGCTCGTGATGTGCATGGCTGTGCCCCAGGAATGCAGCCCTCATGCTCTACCTTGTCAGACAAGAACCTCCCTTGTCAGACATGAATTCTCTGACTTTGATCGAGTTACTGAAACCCCGTTTTGCTTGAATCATCCTCAGAAATGCTCTCCAGCTGCTCCTGCTGCCCTCACTCCTCTCCTGCCCCTACTCCTCTTGAACCAACAGAGATTTGAAGATGGGAGTTATAACCCTTGCAAGATCAGGCTATCTAGTTTAGCAGATATCCACTTGAATGACTGCCAGAACAAAGCTAAAACATTCCCTTTCATGGTGATGATGCTACAGAATTGGATATTTACCCATGTATAATAATCAGTTCAACAACAGAAGCGTTTGCAAAAGTGAATGAACACACAGTAAAGGGACACAGATTTATGAGCAGAAGTAAGACAGACTACATCTAATGTGAAAGGGGTTAAGAACTCCAAGGGCTGAAAGATGACAGTCAGCAATGGAAGTTTAAGATACAATACAGAGTAGCAATAGCTGAATCCCACCTCTCCAGGAAATCCACTTGAGAGTGGTTTACAAGGGCACCTGTAGATGCATTGTGGTATTTTCTTTTTTTTATATCTGTGCACAATAACTTGGCTGCATATGCATGTTTCTGTACATAAAAAGCATCCTCCATCACTCTGAGCTATTTAGGCCTGGCAGAACATGCCAGGCTGCTGCTTGCACCATCACAGTGAGTTTCCTGGGTTTAAAAGTCACGAAAGTCCTCACGTCAACATGAATTATGTTTTTAGCCACAGCTAGTATTATCTTTGGGTTTACCACTAATGATGTGCTCGACATGTTATATATTCTACTACAAGCATCCTTTTGGCTTTAACTTGGTGATATAACCAAGGTAGTAACCCAGAGAAGCAAGGCCAGTGTCTCTCTTGTCCTCCTGGAAAAGCACAGGATTTTCCATCTCAAAAATGCCTCAGACCTCACATAAATGCCCTACAAACAGTACTTGGCAACAGCATGGTCTGACAGGTGTTTGGCACTGGCACAGCTGGAGAGCAGGACTGTAATAAGGGGATGATTTTAATCTTGTCATCTCAGTCTTTTCGAAGGTGAGACAGCTTTGTTCCATCAACATTTAGGATGTGAGCCTCATCCTTTTAAAAGATCCCACAGCACATGCACGGCAACAATCACTCAGACTGCAGCTGTTAGTAAAGTCCAGCATCTCTGATCCAGCTTTCCAGCACTGGCTCATACTCATAAAAATCAAGGAAACAAAGCTGTCACAGCCAAAGTGAAAAACAATAATTCCTGCTCGTGCAGCCACTGCAGCGCAACAGGCAAACAAAGGACACACGAATCCTCTACTTCCAGGTGTTCTCCTCTCCAAGAAGGTTTTCATTTCATAGGTTATTCTACTTTTCTTCAGGAGCAGAGATGGTAACTGGCATTGCAGGCACTTGCAGCCCCTCTCCCTCTGGTTCTGGCTAATTCTTGGGCACTGGAACAGACTGTGCAGGGACATGGTCGCGGCACCAAGCCTGTCAGAGCTCAAGAAGCATCTGGATTGTGCTCTTAGTTACAGACTTCAGTTTTAGGTAGTCCCGGAAGGAGCAGGGAGTTGAATTAAATGACCCTTGTGGGTTCCTTCCCACTTGGCACAGTCTGTGATTTCATAGTTCTGTGTCCCCAGGCTCCCTTTTTAATCAGTTCAGAAACATACAGTTGATATATCTTTGCTCTGCATCAGCAACAGCACTGACACTCAGCCATTGGGTGCACGTGGGGCACAAACACGTGGGTACCACATACCCTCCCTCCACAGATGAGAGCAAGCTGCCTCAGCTGGCAGAGGTACCAAATAAACACAACAAGATGACAATAAACTCAGCATCCTCCAAGCCTACACATTTGTTTGGGCACTCAATGCTGTTTGGCTACTCCAACTGAAGAAGTTCTGCACATACTGTGAGGTCTCTCTACTTTTCCCCCTCCAGACCTGCAAACCTATTTGCCTATGCATGAAGATAATACAGATGGAATGATATTTTCTGACATTTTTTCTGCAGAGTTCAAAACGCAAGAAAACAAGAACTTGCTTCAACTACAGCACAACTCATATCATAAACATCATGTTTCCCACCACACTGCTGACTCTCACCACCTGCCAAACACGAGCTGCTTTCCAAAGGCTGAATCCTGAGTCTCAGAGGCTAAATAGTGGCTGCCAGTGGGAGGACTGCAGGAAAATGAATGCAGAAATGTGTTCTTTATGGCCCCCATGTCTCTAGCCTGGCTCAATAATATTTCCTGCCATGAGCAACCGGCATTTCAATTGTAATTTCACATGATGAATTATCACTATTTACAATCAATATATCGTAACTATAGAAAGAGCAAATGAGAAGATGCAATGGCCATAAATGCCATGTTCTCTCTGGTGCAGTGTTCTTCCTTTCTGATCACACTCCAGTATTGTTTTAAATTCTCTGAGCAATTGAGTAGCCACAGATTCCCTGTGAAACAGCTCAACAGATTCTTAATCTCATTTTCAAAATGAACAATGACTCTCTCCTTAATACATTTGTCTCCTGTACCCTCCTGTCAATCTTTTTCCATTGTTCACTGCAACTTGAGATTTCATTCTGATCAAAAGGAAAACACTCTCAGCCTCAACCAGGTGTGATATGGAGCTACAGACAGAAAGAGCTAATTCTCCTCTGAAGTCTAGGCATCCAGACTCATTTTTCTGTGCGTAATAGAAAGTTTGCAGCCAGAATTGCCTCAAAATCACCATCTTTTTTAAATGCAAATTAATCCAGTCATGCTACTTGTTTCCCACTGTTGATCACCAATGAGTTTTCCAAGATAGACCACCCAGAAATTTTCTGTGGTTATTCCGTATCCTCAGTTTTAACCTCCAAGTCTTACTACTCTGTCCTGCCTAATATTTGAAGTAAAAAAAATATTCCAGCTTTTGTCATTCAGTTTATTAATGAAAAGATCCAACTGGAAGAAAGACTATGACAGGCTCCTCATAAGCCAAATTTAATCCTGCTGAAAAACTCAAAATTATGCTTTCCTTTTGTTTTTCATCCTTCCAGCCAATTTCTTTAGTGCATGATCCTCCATGAACTCACTGCTGCTTACACAAAGCAAAGATTATGATTTCAATTTGATAAGACTTTCCATGGCCAGTGCACAAAGAAACTCCAAGAACACGAAGGGGAAAAAGCAATGAACACTAAAAAGCTTGTCTGCAGAAAGAGGCATAACAAGGCATAAAACTTCCCCACAAAGATCTGATTGTGTCACATCTTCTGCATCCTATGCACTCCAAAAGCAACCTCTGAACTACAGAAGGCAACAGCAAGCAACTCATTTGTTGGACCAGGATTAGATCTTACCTTTTCTCCTTTTTCTCCTATGCCATAGGCTTTGCCCTAGAAATGAAAAAAAGGAGGGGAAAATGAACATTTGAAAACAAGGATATCAAACAATGCTACAAATACATATTTCATGTTTTCCTTGTTGTGTATCCAAGATCTATCTCTCTTTATATATAGACACACAGGTCACCTCACAGCTACTATAGGGAGAGCAGTTTTCCTTGAGCATAATACCTTGATAATAATTCAGTGACAAATTAAACTAAAAAACTTATCCCAAATTCTCCTACTGCAGCCAGAAAACCATCTTATTTTTTATTCATGGAAGAATCTGATGCTACATTTCCAAAAGCAACGTTGCCAACAACGATTACTGGAATGAATTTTACATAGGGTTAAAGATTTTCTTGCCTAAATACTCAGTCTGGCATTTGCATTAATTGCAGCTGGGGAAGGATGTATCTTGGTCATCTGACTGTAAATAGTCGAGAGAGATTTGCATCTTCTTTGTGTTCAGTTGCCTCGTATTGTCCCCAGCAGACGTGCAGCTGTGGTGTAATCAGCTGCATCCAAGTCACATATTTAATTAGAAGGTCAGTACTAAGTCAGTTATCAGCTGTGCCCAGGGATGAACCCTCCATTTCCCCCTCTCCAAGAGAGGACAGTGAATGCCAGGAAGATGAGATTCCTCCTGGGATTCAGGTCCAGCAGAGGGAACAGCTTCGACCAGGGCACACAAAGCTGTGAGCAAGTTCTCAACATAAAGGAGAAAACAGCTACTTACATTTTCATCTCCTTTAGCAAAATCATTGGGTATTTCTTACTTACTGACTCTCCTTTTTCTCCTCGGAGTCCAGGAAGCCCTGGGATGCCTCTTTCTCCCTTGAAATAGAAAATGTGTTAATATCACAGAGTTAATTCATTCCTTTCTTAGACATGGAAGGAAAGTGATACAACAAGGGTTTGACTGAAATTATGGACCCTTTTGCTCCCACCAGTCTCTACAGCCAAGATTTCAGCTCCTGCCCTAAGGACTGGGTGTACCTAATTGCATGTCTTGAACATCCAAGTCTTCAGATTGATTTTCTATTCTACTTTTCATATGAAAATACAGGTGGAAGCCTTCAGAGTGCACTGTCAAGACAGAGAGTTTGCTCCTGTGAGGTACTTCAAAAGTTCTTGGTTTTTATTAAGAGGGGAGGTACTTGGAAAGGTGCTTTGCAGAAGACCTAGAATGTATATGCCTAAAATATTCAAAAAATAAACCTGAAAATACTGTTAAGATTTGAGAGTTTTTTGTTGTTTTTCTTTTTAATTCAAAACCCTTGTTTTCATTCACACTAAATTTTCAGTATCAGGTAACTCTTCTCTTCCCTCCCACAGGGGTGCAGCACACACAGAGTCACTCTTTCTGCTTGTTCCGATGAGAGAGAGGGAAAGGAGCATAGAAAGAGACAGTTGAAAAGGTACAACTTATGATGGCTGGAAAAATTATAACTGAAGAAGGACGTACATAGGGAGGAAAAGAGAAAAACGGTCAATCAAAAACCAAGGAAAACTTTTCCTTCACTTTTCTCCCTAAAAGGACAGGGATAAAAGGGATAAAGAATCAAAGAATATACAAAATTTCTTAAATATTTATCAGATACAGAACTAGAAGTGTCGCCAAACTCAGCAAGTGCAAAAAAAATACCCGTAAATCATTTTCACACACAGTTCTGCAGTCTCAAAACTAGAGGAAAGACCAGCTGAGGATGTATCCACTACTAGAACTAGTTTAAGGCTATGTGCAGTGTTGCCATCAGTTCCTTTAATTCCTCTAGCACTGGGAGCTGCTGGGGAGCAGAGGGCTCTGCCCCACACCTCTACCTAGCTCCTCCCTGATTCTCACCCAAAATGTACAAACCAGAAACCTGCTGTGCTGAGCACTCCACCCTTCACTAACAAATACAACATGCTCACCTATTTATGCCTCCCATCGTCTTTTGCTAATGGGGAAATCAGGCACTGTGGACTTCAGTACAGACTTAATATCAAGCTGAAAAAGTCTCAGACCTGGAGCAGAACCCTCCAGTACCACAGCATCAGTAAGTCTGATGACCCCTGCTCTCCCCAAATCTCCCCACATGGACCACAGCAGGATTTAATTTTGTGTCTCTATCCAACTTGTCCTGATCTATGCCCCCTCAAAAAACATGCTTAGCAGCACCAGACACTGAAAACATTTGCCAGGATCATGCTTTCTCTTCCCCAGGTGAAGAAACGCTTTTGAAAGCACAGGAAATATGAAAGTTTCTTTAACCTTTCTGTTTTGTTTTTTGCTGAAGGAAAGAAAACTCAGAGAGCAAGTAGCATATATGCAAAAGTTATGTCATGATCAATTAAGAAGGCTGTGGTAAAATCCATAAAATTTTTTATGCAACCATCTCTTTTAAGTCACTGAAAGTACAAAACCTTTCTAATTTGGAGGAAAAGATGTATCCTGCTAAAGCTTGTCTAATATACTGACTTCACAAAGTTCACAATGGCAGGTAAGAATTATAATTCCCATGTGGACAAAAACACTTCTCACACAGAAAGAATTTTCTGTAAAGTTGGATCAATAGCAATGCTGGAACAGAGAAGAAGCCTGTTGATCATCAGCCCAGTGCCCCAACCAGCCATCCTGGCTGCCTGCAAACAACACAGCCTGCAGAGGGACTGTGGAAGGAAAATAAATCAGACTGGGTTGTCATTGCCATCTAAAATTTATCAATAGGACCCAGTTTCAGACATATTAGCCAATTCTGCCACAGCTATTTCCTGCCTAGCTGTTTCCCAATACGATCCTTTACCGTATCTCATTCCAAAACACATCAGCTGTGTCTCCATGCATTACCCTCAGTTTGGCAGCATGGGTGATTGAGGCAGAGGTGTTTATCTCTCAGGAATTTTTTCCACTTTTTTAATAACTTCAAGCTCTCCTGCTTTGCCCTGCCTTTGAAGAGTCAGAGAAGACCAGAAACTCATCATCTTCATCTTTCTTTAATGAATACCAGGTGGTGATGTTGGAGAGTTGCAAATAGCATTGAATTCCTTGCCAAGGCCAGCATTTTAGCCTGGTTAGCTCAGTAATGTTGTAGAGAGAGAGGAGCAAAATTCATTCTTGAACATAGAGAAAGGACTGTGACAAGCTGGTCCTTGGCAATAGTGATGTAAGAACTGCTGTCAAGAGTAGTGAGTAGTATATGTTGTTGAATCACAACGTCTTTGCAAGCTGGGAGAAAAACCTACTCCTGGCCTTATTTAGCAGATAGAGAACCTAAGTCATTTGTCTCAAATCATCACATTTGTACTAAATTGTTGTCAGATCCCAGATTTAAATGGCATCATCCGCAGGTCCTTGAGACTGGGACACAGTCCTGCCTTGTCTGTGTACAAGTCTCAAACTGCTACAGCCAAAGTCACACACATCTGCAGGAGTGGGGCAGCCCTTTGGGGTCTGTTCCAGAAAACCTGCTGATGCTGTGCTTGCAGATACACTCCTCTATGTTCCACTAGTGCATCCTGCACCCCAGCACTGTCCCATGTGACACACTGATATTCCCTCACCAGCACACAGACCTTGGCAAAGCAGAGAAAGACAATGGGATCTTGCTGCAGGGCCTTTTTATCATTATTATCATTGTCTTTTCTGCAACCTCCTCACAATAGTCATGGCTTTTCCATTCCTTAAAATAGCCCATCACTATTTAAGCTGTCACAGATTAAAATAGAAAGCTCCTATTTATATATACGTGGAAGCATAAGGAACCTTTTTCTGCACTTTCAGCCGGGCACATTTGAGCAGTAATGAGCCCATGTTCTTTCATCCCAGCCTCCAAAAGGCATACTCTTATCTCTGAAACGTCTCCCTGCAGACAGCAGACCAAGCTTTGCCAAAAGAGAACCCATCTCTGAGGACATTTGGCCTTCCAAGACCCAGAGATTTTTTCCTTTCCCCTCCCACAGTCTTTCATAATAACTGATTCACTTTTGGTGGGATGCAACTTGGTTATTTACCAAACAGGTATAAATTCAGTGACTCAGTTTGCAGAAGTGATTCAGATGGAAATAGTTTGGAATACAACTTTTTTCCCAAACATCTTTTCACAGATAGTAGAACTGGGAACCACCAGCAACACCAACTTTCACCTCTCCAGCAAGTTGTGACTCTCTTTTCTTCCAGTACAAGTGCTCCTTGTGAGTCTATTTCCTCACGGCTCTATTTCTAACCAGGCACAGAAGGAAAATGTGCTTATCCTGAATGCACACACGTGTATATCAAAGAGGCTTGCAGAACATGCAGGGTAATATAAAGGCTGCACTGTGAAACTTGAAACAGACATCACAACCACTCTCCTACCCTTTTATCTGGGAAGAAGAGTACTGAAGGAAGTGTCCTATATTTAACACCATGACTCAGACAATCTTGCTAAGGATAGCAGATTGTGACTGATCCTTTACCCCTAGTCTCAAGAAATTTTCTGGAGTGTGACTGGAAGGCTGCTACCTAAACTATGCACGTGTATTACTGCTGAACAAGGCACAGCATGGAAGCAGCACCTCGTTTTCCAGGTGACCTGCCATGGAAGCTGTGCATGACCTAGTGAATAACAGTAACTTGCAAGAATGCCAGTTTAGAAGCTGCAGGAGAGGATTTTGCAACACATTTACTCCAAGAATGACATAAAGCAGCAATGGAGAATCCTAAATGCAAGCATAAAATGAATATAAAAGATGGCCAGAGCCTCCTGCAGTCCCAGGCTGACCCAAAACTGTCTGAACTTATTCATATGTTAAATTGACTCTGATTTCTGAAAATCTTCAGCTCCTCAACTTGCTCTGATATTGTTTCACTGTTCATGTTTTTATTAAACAAATGAACTAGCACATATTACTGACCTTTTGACCTTTGGGACCTTCAAAGCCAAGCGGACCCCTCTCCCCCTAAGACAAAAAAGACATGATTAATCAAACTGATCTTCTCATTTTATATTCAAGCAAGAGGCACAATCCTACATCTACTGAGGACAACAAAAATGTCTTCAGGTTTAAGCAGAGAAGAGAATAAAGCTGACATGCCCTCAGGAGCAATGACAATGAAGCTGGCCTCTCAGAGGTCCCAGTCAGAGCCAGAACAAGCAAGAACACTGCTTTTAAAAGCTATGAGATTTTTTTCAATGTGGCCACATTTACCTTCAGAGTCTGTTTATTTTATTTGAAGGAGGATGTACATAACTGGGCTGGATATGAGCAATCACTTTGTTTTCGATGTTGTTACCAGGACTACCAGCATGATCAGAATCACTGAATTAGGTAAAGAGAAAACACCTGGGGAGACTTCCACTATCTTTATAGACATCCCGAATGAAACACAAATTGTATCAACACTCACCTTTTCTCCAGGAGGACAGGAGCAGTTGAAAATCTTCAGATGTCCAACTTGCTCACTGCCAACAGTGGGCCTCACTTCCAGGGGAGGTGCTTCTGTCAGGACCGTGACCTGGCACTGCACCCAAACACCCAAGATCAGGACAAAGCCCTTGATGTTGGACAGTTTCCCCTTCCACCCACTTTAGACAAATCCCAGAGGCACTACTGAGCCAAATGTGCCCTCATGAGGAATGAAATCCCACAAAAGCCATTCATCCAAGCAATAGGGGAAAATGTGGCAAAACGAACAATGAACCTCTTTAACCAAGACTGAGGGAAGAAGAATGAAAAAGGAGGGTGTAAGTTTCTAGTGAAAGTTAGGCACAGGAAAATAAGCTGCAACTGGCACTGTTTTTAGCTGCTCCCAAATAAAACCAGTGGGAAACATGTTGAATATTTCATGCTGCATTTCTCTTGTTCCATCATCACTTCGGGGTTTTGTTTCCCCTGACAGTTTGACAAGGAAAGAGGAACTTGGAAACTTCAAATTCCTCACACTCATCCCTCTGCAGTGGTCCTCCTCTGGCGCTGCTACAGTGCCAATTACACAGCTAGGTTTCAATCACGTTTATCAAACAAAATTATAATCCCACACTGCCACATATTCCCTGATTTATGTAATAGATTTCAATGAAGAGTGTTCATGTGAAAATGAATAAATGACAAAAAGGAGCTTACTGGTCCGGAGGGAATGTCGCAGCAGGTCTCCAGCTCAGCGTGCCGGGAATCACAGTAAATCACCATCCGCTGAAGATCAAACTGGGAGACAAAGGGAGGCAACAGTCTCACAGACAGTGAATTATTAAAGACTGTGTGTCCTTTTGCTTGGACACAAACAGAGCAGGCAAATACAAACAAAAAACAGATGGTGCTAATTTCAGAGTGGTTCTATGGATCCTGTAGTCAATCTCTATCTCTCTCTATCAATAATAGACCAGTATCTCAGCACGCTCCAAGAGCTGAGATAATAAGACCCTGAAAAGGCCTATTCAAATTCTGGTGCAGGTTTTCATGCTAATCCCCATGTTCTGGCCAAATTTCTGTCTCAGAAGACATATCCTGGCCACGCCTATCCCTCCTAGAATTTCATCTAGACACAAGGTCTGTTTTTCTCCTGTTGTGCCTTGCATCTTCTGACCATTTACTCCCGCGTGAGAAATGTTATGAACACATTTGATATGCATGTGCCATCCGTTTTGCACAGCTAAGAAAGATTATACAAGTCTCAAACACCAAACGTTCACACATAAATTATACCAGGGTAACACTGCTGCTGGACAATCAGCCCGTGTGTCTCAGCTTTGATTCATTTGTATTAAGGGTCATTTAATATCTGAGGAATGGAGAGTATATCACAACTCTCCTGAGTTAACAAACTTCCTTTTTTCCCCCATCTCTTTCTATCACATGTGGAAACATTCATAATGCCACGATCAGATGGAGAAAGACCTTTCTGTGTAGTTCAGTACCCAGTTTGATGATATTTGCGTGCAATTTTGTCTCTGCTTCCAAGTGTGGCACATTCTGTGACTAGACAGAAAGATGAAATAAACTTCTCATTTTTAATCCCTGTTATGGAGATATAGTCTCACATAAAAATACAGCAAGTCCTGTACATCATAAGGTGCCAATCTGTCTTAGCTATGCAACACTGGCAGCATTTCAGCAACGCTGCCTCAGGGAAAAGGTCAATTACAACATAACCCCCAAAACCCCACCCATTCACAGGCTGCAGACCCAAAGCTGAACATTAGCCCAGCTCTAACCAGCAAGTGCAGTACTTACATCAATGGGGACGCTGTCATACAAGCGCTTGCCAATCACAGTCTTTCCTTGAATGTCAATGTTCTCCCTGTCTTCAATTGGCAGCACTTGCACCAGCTTGCAGTCTATGTACAGCGAGACAGCCTTGGACTGGATGCTGAGGGCGATTTTGTGCCAGTTGCGGTCAAACAGGTCGCTGACCCGTGCGTTTCGGAAGACCACCCTGACAGCGTCCTTGGTGAGCCCGACGGCGTTGTACTCCACGGCTCTGTTCTCTCCGTCCAGCCGGATCGAGACCTGCAAGGAAACAGAAGGGGGTTTGCCAAGGAACAAAGCCTTCTCCTGCCTCCTGACTGCTTTCCATCACCACCAACACCCCAAAGCTGGGGATGGCACAGGCTGTGGGGAGAAGCCCAAGCAAAGAGCAGAGGACAGAATTTTGTTGGAGACACGGACAGGGAGCCTACTGTGCCTTAAAATAAGATGGGGCTGCACAGGCTTTGGTGCAGACCCATGACCAGCTAAAGCCTCCTCCTGTGAGAACAACCCTTGGCACGGTTTCAGCACAGGCCACCTCGCTGCCATGGCTGGGTGGTAACACAGCTCAGGGGCACTTCCCCAAAGGCACAAAGCTGCATCTGGCTTGGATCCCTCTATCCCGTGTACTTCTCCACTACTTCCCAGCAGGCTCTTTACTCCCATCACATGCCCTCAGCTGTCCCCTGGGATATGGAAAAATACCTCACTGCCTGGTATGAAACCAGTCTGCTGAGCTGTGGCACTGCCCACACTTTATTTCAGGTGCTTTGAATGGAAAACTACAGCTGCACCCCATCCCCTGTCCTGCAAGCTACAGAGCAGGCAAAAATAGGTTTTTGAAGACATGCAACTTTGAGTCCATTTACAAATTGGATCTTCTTTTACCAAAGTTAGGCAGTTACCAGCAAGCAGCAGGGAATGGGGCAGGCAGAGCCAGGAATGGTGTATCCACAAGCTGCAGAGCTGGGAGGAGTTTGGGCCGCCTTGGCACCGAGCTGTGAGTGATGTGAGGAGCCCAGGGTAGGCTGATTCCACATCTGACCCAACTTCTCCATGCAGCTGAGCACCATGCTGGCTGGGAATGCCAGCTTGGGTCAGTGTTGGCTCAGGAGTGTCTGCACCTCTGAACTGTGCAGGTCTGCAAGGGAGTGGTCAAACCACAACCAACTTTACATGAAAGGAGGCTCAAGGGGCTCTAAGGCACTTCTGGAACCACAATTTAAGGTACTTTTGAAATTATTACTGGAAATATTGAGCGATTTTTTCTCTTCTCACTTAAGCAGCTCAAGTTTTCAACTTCCTTCAAGTACTGAGTGATACACTCATTCTCACTCTGCAACAACTAGGAATGCATATGGCACAGTAAATCACATTTCATTTAACAAAGTGCAGCTGATAATAACTTTAATATAAACCTTTTACCATTGTCTCAAACACAGTTATCTAACTCTTCAAACTGCACCTATCCTTCACTGAGAGCTCCCAAAATCCTTTTAAATACAGGTCCCAAAGCAGCAATACTGAATTATTTTAACTACGTGAGCCCATGCTGACAGCCCACTTTAGAGTCCTAGGTAATGCCATCACCACTATATGAGCCCATCCAAACCACTCCCTCTGAAGCACCCTCAAAAACCTAAACTCCACCAAGCTGCTAAGAACATGTTGTGTAGGGACAGACAGCTCTTTAGTACACACTTATAGTATTTTTCTTCTGAGAATCGGAAAGTACTTGAAAAAAGGTTATTAGATCAAGTTGTGCAGCAGCCAGGACTCAGGGTTATGGAGCTATGATAGGTGTTACTCCCACATCCAGAGCAGGAACCCATAATGCCTTTACAGGATACCTAGAAGCCTGGCAAAACGTGACATAACTCACTGCTCTCTAGTACATCTCTGTGACAATCTTTTTCCAAGCAGGTAAAATATTTTCCCTAAGCAGAACTGTCTGAACAAAACAAAACAACTGAAAACCCAACAGCAGTTTCAAGGGCAAGGATGGTATTTTTTTGTCCCCCTTTCCAACTAACACATTTATCTGCATCCTAATAAGAACCAAGGTGTATACAAACCTTTCTTCAGGGTTTGAAGTAAATGTAAAAGATTTTCAGCAAAATGCACTGAAAAAGTAACGAGCTTTTTACCAGTTTATAGGAAAAAGGAGTGGGAGGTTAAGGCAAGAAAACTGGCTCATGGCAAAAAAAACCCAAAGAAGGCTGTTTCTGCTGGCTGCAAAAGGGCCTCTTACCTGTGGTATGCCGTACTTGTCAATAATCTGCCAGATATACCAGTCTTCTTTCCTGGAAGCCTTCCGGAATTTGAAAGTAGTTACAAAGGCATATTCATCAGGCAGGCCTTGGGGAAATACATCCCTGGAATGGGAGGGGAAAAAGAGCAATGTATCAGGCTTAGCAGTGAAGAGCAGAACTTCTAAAACTCTCTTCATGTCCCAGCAACGCTTTCTAAAAGTATCACTATAGTTCCTAAAAAATCTGCTTTATTTGGAAGCCTGGAGAGAGATGAACATGAGCTTGTGCCCTCCAGGTTCTGTCTTTGTGGTGCCCTTTTATCATTCCAATGGTGAAGCTCTCAAATTGGATAAAATGTAATGGAAACCTGCAGTTGAGTATCCATCATGTTAAAAAGGTTGTTTTTCACTTCATGCTTCTACTCACACAATCTGTAAATAAGTCTGTTCTGCTCCAGATGCACTGGAGACTTGTGACTTCTGAGAAAGGCCAGGAATATCCACAACCTTCTATAAATGTACCAAATTACAGCAACAACTATTATAATATCTGCCCCAAAACAGGCACTACAGCTCATGTCTCTCCAAGATATTCCTTAGCTGGCGGCCCCGGATAACAGAAGCTTCTCAAATCAAGCATTGCAAACACATCAGGCAGAAGTTTACTCAGCCTGACACCATGACCCCTGCACGTAACCAAACACATGAAGTAACCAAACCCAACACTGTTCTTCTCTACTCCAGCGTAACAACCTGCCATAACATGGGGATGCAGGGCTGGACAGAAGGGATAACTAATCCAGCATCACTATTTTTTTTGTTACTTGCCATTACTGCATGCCTAAGAATGAGAACGAACAGAAAAAACATCTCTCTCCTACCTCCAGATATTTGGAATCCAGGAGTCTAATTCAGAGACAAATGCAATTTCTATATCAATAAATTTTTATGGATTTATCTCATTTAGACTTCTGCATCCTCCCCTTGAACTCAGGTAAACTTATGACATTCACAACCTCCCTTGACAAGGAATCACCCTCTGCTGCCCATTGCATAATGGGCCTCCTCCTGTTTGTTTAGGTCCTAACTCAGTTCTTATCAGGGACAACACAATGGACGTATTCTTTTTCTGTCTTTTGTACCATCCATGATTTTTCAAACTTTGTTTGTAATGACTCTAAGCCACCTCTTTTCCCACCTGAAGAGTCCCAGTTAACATTGTTCTTCATGCTCAAGCCAGCCTGCTCCTTTCATCATTCCTAAAGAAACCCTTCCCAGATATCATGTCTTTGCTTCAGGATAGCTGAGCAGTCAGGCATAAACACTCAATAGAAAACAAAACATAATGGCAGCAATTAATGAAGAGCAAACTCTGAAGACATTGTCTTGATGAATAATTGACATAATCCACCACTATGCAGAAACTGGCACAGTCCAAGGCACGTAAAACTAGAGGCCTTTAATTGTATTAAAAGCAAAACGTCCTCAAAATTTCCAGAATACTGTTTTGCAATTGCAGCAAAGGTTGAGATCCAGTCTTTGCTAATGCCAAAATATTCAATCATATTTTAATCTGTGCTTTGAATCTCCTATCTTTTCAGCCAAGTTATAAATTCAGAACACTCTGTTTTCATCCATTAATATGGCTTTTGCTGTATAAAGTGTCCCTGCAGGATATGCACCATTGTAAGTTGGTTTTCCCTCTGGGGACACAGAGACTCTTTGAATTCTTCCAACACAAAAGAAAACTGAACCAGGCACTCACTATCTCCCTTACAAAATCCTTCCTTTAGAAGAGCAGATGAGGCTGTCTCACTTTTTGGTACTCGTTATTTTAACCAGGGAGGCCTCTGTTGCCTGGAAGTTAGCAAATCTACAAGAAGGGCCAGAAGGAACACCTGGAGGTGAACAGCAGTAGGATCCGGAAGGAGGATTGCCTTAAACTAGATATTAGGAAAAAATTCTTTACTGAAAAGCTGGTCAGGCATTGGAACTGTCTGCTCAGGGAAGTGGTGGATTTGCCATCACTGGAAATGTTCAAATAAAAGTGTAGATGTGGCACTTGGGAACTTGGTTTAGTGGTGAACATGGAAGCATAGGATAACTGTTGGACTCAGTGATCTTACAGGGCTTTTCCAAACTTAACGATTTTATGGTTCTGGACAGCTCTGAGCTGGGAACAGGAATATCATTAGGCAAGCTTAATTTCAAAAAGGGTTTTCAGATGCTTAATGCCCACAGAAATAACTGGGAGTTAGGTACCTAAATATCCCTGTGAGTCTGGCCACACCTCACCACACAAGGCTGACAAACAGCCCATCAGGTAGATTTAAACTGACAGAAAGCCATAATGAACCATTACCTGCCACCCTCAACTGATTTTTAAAGCCGCCGAGGAACCAGCTGCAAGTTCCCAACAAAGAAAGGTTTCATGCCAAAAGCAAATCTAAAGACACTCTCATTGCTTTGAAGATGTGATAAAAGCTGTTTCTGAAGTCATTGGTCCCTCAGTGTTTTACAGAGCTGCATTGCTACATAAATAACATAAACTTTGTTTAGGAGTTTTAACTTATTTTCTCGCTTAAAAATTATCTCCATCTAGAAGTCCAGCTGTACTTGGGGATCCAAGAGCAGGAATTGCTGTCCCCAGAAATGTTTTATGTTTTCCTTTCACACAAGGCTGAATTGAACTGATGATCAATATTGTGGAACTTTGCTGGATGCCTGGGACCTACAGGGAGCATTCTGCCAGCTCCTTGGTCTATAATTCTGACAGCAGGATAGATTGCAGAACAGGCCCTTATAAAACTCCAAGACAAAAGAATCCCCCGGTGCTGCAGGTTAGTCTAAGAGTCAATTAACTCAACTACAAGGTCAGGTGAATCACAACTTGTACAAAGAAAAAAATTTAATAAGAAGGCAGAAAGCTCTCTTAACCATTGCTGATTTTCAATATATAGCGACCTCACATGCTTTAATTTGCAATAAGAGTTTTCATCTGTGACAATAAGCATGAGATCCTACATCTATCATAACCCTATGGAAAAAATGATATTATCAGTTCTCATTTCAGACACTGAATGTAACAACATTTAACAGGGGTTTTACATTTGGTGAGGAAGAGTGTAGTTAATGTACTTGAGCAATTTGACCAATTTTACAACAGCTAAAACCCACTAATGTGAAATGTAACCCACTAAGATCTGCAAAACCAAGTTGGAGAAAGCCAGTTCATTTCCATATGCTTTACATCACCAGAGGGTCTTAGAATGACAGGAGACAAAAAAAAAAAAAGGAAAAAGGCAAAAGGAAAAAGGAAAAATTACCACAAAGATATGTCTCATACATCTTTGGCAGGCATCTTTTTGGCTTCTACTTCAGAAGCCTCAGTGATGGAATAGATACAACCTCTCTAGGTAATTTGTTCCTGTCTTTCTTTGTCCTACATGCTGTAACAAAAAGGAATCTATCCTAAATCTCACTTGCTGTAGTTTAATTTTCCCAAAACAACTTTTTTCCACAAGAAGCCATGTGAACAACTTGTTCTCCTCTCCTTGCTGCAGTCTTTTCTGTGTTTCTCAGCTCTCCCTACAGTCCTTTACTGTAAAGACAAAAATAAGACCAAAAAAGCCTTCAGTCATTCCACCTCCATCATGCTTTATCTCCTTTACCTTGTTAGAAATAGGAGACAGTGAGGGACCTCTTGAGATCGTCTTATCTAAAAAAGGTTTTTCTTGTGTTTAGATATCATGGATTTAAACTGTTCCCTTTCCTTCTTGCTCTGTCAATGAATATGACTGAAAGGATTCTGGCTCCGTCATCTTTGCTTCCTCCCCATCAGGTATTTATACACGTGGGTAAGATCCTCCCTCCCTGAGTCTTTGCTTCTCGAAGCTGAATGAGCTTTTTTGTCTCTGCTGTTCTTAACAGGAAATATTTGTTTGGGAAAAGTAACAAACAAGGAAGCTTTCAACAGGGTCCATATTCAGTGTAGGAGGTTTCAGTAGCTTTTTGTACAATTTCTTCCCTGGGAAGAAGACAAATGATGACACCAGGGCAGGACCCTGTGGAGAAACCTAAGACAGGTGACTGAAGTCAAAGCTGATGTCAGGAGACAGAGTGCTCAGAAAAACACACCAAGGTGTACATGCCCTAAACAGCCCAAGACTCTGTGTTGGTACAACACTATCCCAATAAAAAGAGAAAATAGATCATGACCAGGAGCTTGGCCAAGCATCAGGTGATTCTGTGAGGTGGCAGCCAAGCTCATGATCAAGTCAGGCTGGAACCAGACCAGGCAAGAGAAAACTGAGGTATAGACATGGTCAGTGGGAGGGTCGTAGGAGATACAGATAGACAACAGAACAAGAGTGAGCCAAAATCTTGGGATAAGACATTAAATTAGATAAGACACCAGTAATGAGAAACAAGCCTGAGCATCCAAAAACAGAAGTCTGGGGCACAGTTTTGGCCAGAAGATCCACTGAGGAGCCATGAACAAACAGCAGGACAGCCCCAGCTACATGAGGAGTGGGGACAAGCACCAGACAGATTTTGGGGCCAGTCCTCAGCCAGCTACAGAGACCTGTAAGTCCCTCAGTGATCAGGTCTTTGACTGCAGCCAGGCTCTGGCTGCTGGGTTTGCTTGCTCAGACATGATGCCTCACCACAAAGAGGAAGAAAGTTCATGGTTGTAGGTTACAGATCAGAAGATGAATAGGCACATTTCCCAGACAGCTAATCTGGCGCTTTGTAGAAGTACTATTGCTTGTATAAAAGGATACAAATCCTTTAAGCAGATAATAAAGTGAATTACATATATTACTCAGTTAATGATTTTGTGTCTAATTATGAGATGTTGCTATCAGTTGCTAAACATTGCTGGAGGTTATCTGTGAGACACAACAGATGTTTTTGTTTGGTTTATTATTCCACTTATCAGTTTTGTGCAGCTTTACAAGATTTCATTTTCTGTGAGCAATGACCCTATGTGCAGCATCTCAGAGTCCTGGCATACAAATGCTAAAATGAACCAAATATGCAAACACCTTCCATAGTGTTATATCCACTTGGGTTCATTCCCAAACCACAGGAGTGTGGAAGTTACAATACAAAAGGCTGAAAATGCAAAAGTCCTTGATTTCCATGTTTCAGAATCATTCAAAAGGACTCTTATTCATGTTAATCTTCTAATTAAGGGTGTTTTACTTCTAATTGTCCTGGGCAATAAAATATTCTGCTTATTTTAAAGACAAGAGCAACAACAAATAAATGGGTGTAATCTGAGCAGATGGAAAGTCATCATAGCTGGTTGGTCTGGCTTCACTCCCTCAGTCTTTCTGAGAAAACAACAACAGAAACAACAACAACAAAGTGCTTCAACCCTTACTTTGAAAAAGGGATTCAAATGGACAACTCTCTGTAATCTGTGCTAACTTTCTTCAGTGGCTGATTACATTCATCCTTAAAAGTGTGCCTTTCTTCCCTGCTGGTTTTTGATGTCAAGTAGCCACTGACTTTCAGTCTACCATGACTCTTATTCGAAGACCCTTTACCAAGCTTTGATTTCCCAGAGGTTCTTACAGAGAATGATCCCTTCAGTCATTGGCTGCTTCCTAATTTTACCTGTCTACGCTGTACTTCTTGAATTTATCACTATCCTACTTGCTTCACAGCTCCTCAAACTTTCGTTCACTCCATTTCTACCTACTGCACTATGGAAACTAAGGCTGGACACTGCAGCAGTGGTGACTGAGCTGTGTGATATGAAGATTATCAGCTCATACTGACAGTTCCTGCTTATACTCCAAGGATTGCACTATTTGTCACAGTATCACCCAGAACCTAGAGATCACAGTGAGACAAATGAAATAGGTTTATTCCCATCCGAACGAAATGGGTTTATGGTTTATTCCCATCCACACTGAGACGAGTTATGTATATACCAAACCTAAGATGGCTGTAGATGGCTGCGTTGAATTAGTTCACTGACCGTTTACCCTTGGACTTGATACCATTTATGGACTCTAGAGAAAACAGTTTTCCTCTTAGTATATAATATTTTCACTTTTTTTTTTTTTAATTGTGTATTAACATGGAGAAAGAGGGGGAGGGGGAAAAGAGCACATCAATCTTGTTTGGTTCCAGGATGAAAAAAAATATTGTGAAATCAAGCAAATGTAATTCATAGGACAATCTCAAAAATGAAGTGAGCTGAGTAGAAGAGCTAAAAACAGAATGAAAAATAAAAGCCCTCATCCATAAGAAGGAAAAGAACTATTATTGACTTTTTAAAGCTGAAGTTCAAACCAGCACAGAGAAATTTACTGCAAAAATGTTAATGATGACAATTCAATCTATGGCTCGTAGTTACTCAGTGAAATTATGCACTCACTCTTTTCAAGGCTAATGCTAGCAGGGCTTGAGTGACAACCCAAAGAAGCACTTATGATAGACTGCGACACAACTGGCAGCCTTAGGTCAGAAAAGACTCTGAAGGCTGAATCCATGCTGACACAGGATTAAAAACTGCTCATTCTTGTACAAGGCCAGAACCCATATTTGCCAACTGGTCACATTTACCAGCAACTGGTCTCTTGTGTTTAGCAAATTTCCATCTCAGTGGGAGTGCTACCAAATATTCCCTTTAGAAGCTCTTTATGTAGCCCTTAATTCTTTAGTGAATGTCTTGATACTGCTCCTCAGAACCACTGAGATACACCAAACACAGCTCATGTTCTGCCAGGATGGAGCCTGTAGTTGCTGCTGAGATTCCTGACCACGTTGTGCATATTCTGTGCCAGCTGAACTCAAAGAGCTGCTCAAAGCAGAAATAAACCTGTAGGTACCAGATAACTACTACAAGGTTAACCTAGAGGAACCAAATAATGTAAGGCAGAGGTTCAGATGAAAATAAATCAAAAACCCAGAGTACTCACTCAGTTTTCTGAACAACAGGAAAGCTTCCAAGCCGTACATAAGCACTCTGAATCCCATCTTCTTTCATTCCAAAAATCTGCTTCACGCTGAACGAATCCATCAGGTCAAATCCTATCCGTTACAGAAATGTAAATAAAAGACATTAATCAGGCAGTGGGACATGCCTCCAACTGTACTTACATGGATATCTTAGCCCACAAACAGCGCTTCAGAAATGAGCCTTGCTCTTGTTGGGAAAAGCCAGAACAAAATTCTGATATGGTCTAATCCTCTCAGCCCAAAAACTCAAAACCAGGCTTAAATTCAAGCTGTCACAGGCTTGAACAGTGCTTTCCAGAAGTCAGTAGCTAAAGTTTGCATTGCCACAACATCCTGAAAATGGTGTAGAATTCATTAACCCCCATGCAGAAAAATGCACAGGTGCAGACTGAAACACTTATTCACAGAATAAGAGAAAACATAGAATGTTTTGGGTGGGAAGCGACCTTCAAAGTTCACCTTGTTCCAACCCCTCCGCCGTGCGCAGGGACACCTTCCACTAGACCAGGTTGCTTAAGGCCCCATCCAGCCTGGCCTTGAACACTTCCACGAATGGGGCGTCCACAGCTTCTCTGAGCAACCCGGCCTAGTGTCTCCTCATCTTCATTGTAAAAGTTTAATTCTTTATCTCCAATCTAAATCTACCCTCTTTTAGTTTAAAACTATTGCCCCTTGTCCTGTTGCTACGGGCCTTGATAAAAGGTCTCTTTCTTTCTTGCAAGACCCTTTTATATATTGAAAGGCCATGAGAAAGTCCTCCTGGAGCCTTCGCTTCTCCAAGCTGAACATCCCCAACTTTCTCAAAATTTTGTCACAGCAGAGGTGTTCCAGCCCTCTCATCTTTTTCATGAACCTCCACCGTGTGCAGTCCAACGTTCCAGGTCTTTACTGAAAACTACTTGTCCAAGAAACTTGACTACATACACTTTTCATATCATTTTAATACAACTTAGTCCAATCAACTTATCATTATCACGAGCTATTGATCTTAACGGAAGACATTTGTCTAAAGCTTCTGACTTTGTTCTAACAAGATATTTTCAGCTCAGCCCCAAACCACGCGAGTGAGTCTGCGCAGCTCCAGCATCAACATGGTCCCAGCCGCAATGAACCCACGGTTTCGTGACACGAAGTCTCAGGTGCTGAGCCGTGAGGGACAGTGGGGCTGCAATGCTGCCATGAATGCGTCCAGCTCCTGGAGGTGCAGAACTGTGTGGATGCAAATGTCCTGCTTTTAGCTCCAAGCTGGCTCCACAGGATGCAAATCCAAACTATCAGCCACTCCCAGAACCAAACACTCTGTGGAGTTAGAGGCAAAGGCACTGTACAAGGCAGGTTGTGGGGAACTGAGCGGAGAATATGTGTTTTAATGTTATTCAGCCTATTCCAACATCTTCTCCCCCTCACACATGCACAATTACACATATTAACTCCTGGTTTTGTAATTCCAGCACACAAACTTGGTGACATAAGTGTATCTTATTTGGATAAATTGCTTTTAAACTACGGCAGTTCTTTCAACTCTGTTCAGTTAGTGAGCTCTTAAAAGTTTTCTAGGATAGATAAACATTTTTATGTGATGAAATTAAGCCTGAAGATTCTTGGGTTTCTTAGTTGTCCTTATGAACCTTTCAGGCTGAAAGGCACTGCAGAGCTTGAAAACAGCTTCAACAGGAAAAGACACTAACCTAATGGTATTATTCTTCACATTTGTATCAATAAATAGGTGCAAAAACCTGTGTGGGCCAGTACCTAGCCAAATCAAAATAGCACAGAGCAAGTAAAATGTAAAGCTTCCATCATTTTCTGGACCTTTTTCTGAAGAAATTGCTTTTTCTGAGGAAATATAATCTTAATTGTTTGCAAAGACAGAAATGGCTGTCTGGTGCCAAGCTGAGGCCTTTAGCATTACAGTAACTTTCCTGGCTGTCAACAGCTTTTCCCTTTTGTCCACTCTATTTTCAGCTATTACTGGGCATTCGGGAGGGCAAATAAAGCAGTAAAAGTGCTCCAGGGCCTCATGGCTGCACCTCACAATCACCTCTGCAGCACCTCCAGTGATACACCCCTCTGACACACTGCAATCAGCCACGATTGCAGCTATGAATCAGGGTAAATAGACCCCACCAGAACATAAGAGCTCCCTCCTGGCTGCCACAAACGACACTATGACTTGTCCATACAGCTCATTCCTCCACACAGCACATATCCCTCATCCACACCAACCACAGGAACTGAGGGAAGCAACTGAGTGCTGCTGGCAGGAAGAGACCACACTGACTGGGAAGGGAAATTGTTAATCATTCACAGGAGAGGAGCTGTGGATGGAGAAAGCTGAAATGCTGCCCAGGTGATGTCCTTATGTCCAGTCACCAGAGGCCTCAAGCTGTGAAATCCTGCTCACCTCACGGGTCTTGTAAAGCTCCATTGCTAAAAATGCACAAGTGCAAGGTACAGTGACAAGAACTTCTTGCTAAGTTTCCCCATAATTAGCTCAGACCCAAAGCTGCTCTCATTTTCTCCAACAACTCAAATGAGTGTTCACATCATGAGCAGCTCTGAAGCTGTGTGCAATAGTATGCTTTTCCAGTGGAAACAAGAGTCAGATTCAATCAATCTCTTCTTTTTTTTTTTTTCCCCTGAATTTGCCATCAAAATGCAGTTTCAATGCCTAAATAACTCCATGAAACATAAACATGGTTATCAAAACTATTCTGCAAACAGAACTTGGTGTAATGAAAATAAGTCACGCTCTCACAACATAATCACATTTACATTTAGGATTGAATAAAGCACAAAACTAAATCATAACAGGATTTTTTTCTTTTATTTGGATGGTGAATTGGAAAATCAAAAATTTCTTTTTCTATTTTTAATTAATTGATGCATGAAGATGGCTCTTTGAAAGATGTAATGTAGACCCAGGGAAAAGTTAAGTCCTTAGGTGTGCCAGAGTTCACACTCAAAAATGATTTTTTTTTTAAATCACACTATTAATTTGTTCTGTGTCAAATTTAGATATTGTCTAGCTGGTGAGATAACCTCCACTCTTGGATACTCCATTTAAAACCAAAGCTCTTGGAGGTAAGGGACTCTTTGGTTGCTGAAAGATTTCAATAAAATTACAGAAAATTTGTTATCAGGCCATACACTAAAAAATTAAGAACTCTGCCAAGGATGAGATGCATCTCACCTAATTTTAGCTGTCTGAAAAGGAGACATATGATGGATGCAGGTTTCCTCAGTTTCCTTTCGAGTCAGCTGAGAAATTTAGGAGTCTTTAAGACAACTCATCTTAAAGACAGGCTGAGCCACTACCTGGAAGTGCCTCCTTCCATTCAGCAGAAAGGGAGCTCATACAGATGGGAATTTTCAGAGTACTGAAGTTGTCTGAGATGTATTCTGCTTATAGGGAATGCTATCCATATTGTGCAGTGAGTAAAGCAGAGGTAAAGAGGAAAAAACTGTTAACAAATCACACATAACTTATATTCACATTTCCTCATTTGCCATCAGGATTGAGTAAAGGTTGCAGATTTTTGAATTCAGCTTGATTAACCAGCTGTGATTTTCAAAATCTCTTCTGAAGAACAAACAAACAAAAAACCCCAAAATACTGTTATTTGAGCTGAGAAAGTAGTAAAGGCAGATTACCCAAGCGGAACTGGGAAGAAAAAACCTAGGCAAACCTCCAAATGAATTTATGAATTAAAGGAACCTCTAAGATTGTTTCAGCTGAAGGACAAGGAAATATATTATTACCACTACTAATAGTATTCCTACTGTTAGTGCTAATATTACTATCATTTTGTTTACTTCATGTGCCTGGAAGAATTTTGCATGGATTATGTTCCCTTGGTTTTAGGAATGGAACTGGCATTGTGAGGGAGACAGCATGAAGTTTTCAATTTTAAATTTTTAATCTTGAACAACAATATTAACATTAAAAAATAAGCAATGCTGTGATCATTTCTGCAACACCTGACCAGGACATTTCACCTGGCAGTGTTTGTCCACTGACAGTGCAGCACAAACTGCTCAATGAGATCCTTCCCCAAACAGTTAAATGTGTCACACAGCATTTCTGGGCTGGAGTTACAGCAGAAATACAGTCTGTTCTTTGGTTTTCCCACCACCAAGGAGGCACCATGTTGTCAGTGGCATATGGAGAGTGAGATGCCACACGTAACTTCCCAAACTTCCCAGTCCTCTCTACAAGTGAATGGGGAAGAACAGACCTGCCTGAATTAGCAAGGACAAAGATGCTGTTACGTACTGCACCATGCTCAAGCACAGGGTGAAGGGGTAGGACTTTCCTGTTCTCAGCTGCTTTGATTTAAAGAGTGGCTTTTTCATGTAGCAGAGCAGGTGTGGTTTCCCAAGTGGCTCATAAACTGCTTAATCAGTAATGCTGTAAACATGGCATTTAATAAGGTGCTCTTTGATCTTAAGCCTCTTACTTCATTAGAGCTTCTAAAACAATATGGGGCCACTGAAACCCTCTAACAAGATTACATCTCCTGAAAAGCAGCACACCCTAGTCCATATTAAAATTAAAATAGGGAGCTGAAAGAGAAGCTCAGATTTGTAACAGCATACTTGGCTTGAAAAGTAATTTCTTATGCACTGCTCTGCTGATCAAATCAGCCAAATGTCTCACAACTTGAGAGTTATAACCCCCTTACAGGAAGCAGCCTGTTTTCCAGAATCACAAAACACACCCAGATCTTTCTGTTACAGGGAGAAGATGGCAAAATGTGCCACTGGACAATTTATACATCATCTAACTGTAATGTGCAGCCAGAGTCTCTTTTACAGGACAAATGTCTGCACTGCACCCTGCACCCTAAAGCATGGCCAAAGGGTGATCCAACAGCTCCGTATTCATTCCATGATCCTACAACCTTTATTTTAAGATCATTATCTGAAGACTCGACTAAAGGGGCCTTGGTTGGTTGCCCTGAATATGAGCTGAATTTCTGCCTAGCTCCATTAAAGATCTGATATGGGCAGCATGGTGGAAGCTCATGTGTATGTTGAGATTTTCCTGATTGTTCTGTCTTCAGGGGCAAAAACTCCACAAAATAAAAACAGCATCCAAAGCCAGAAAAGGGGAGTAAAAAATGTAATATTTAATAGCCACAAAACACAGCAGTGAGTATATTTGGAAAGGCTTCAAAAGCAGGACAGTCATTGACTTCTTATTTTGCCCAAAGAAGATTCTGCAAAAAGTATCTTGCTTTGTGTTCTCAAGGATCCTAAGATAACACACAGGGGGAACAACTGGGCTACTTCTAATTGTGAAAGGTTTTAGTGAGACAACAACCTGGAGAGGACTGTGGAAAGTGGTTGAGAAAGGAATCAGGAAAGGCACTGGACATCACAGCCTCCAGCGTGGAGTCTGGAATGTATTTACTACAGTGGGTTGCCAGCCACGAGCACTAATATCAAACAAAGCAGCTCTTGCAGGAAGTGCTCCTGACTGTGGTCATGCTCAGCCTCCCAGCTGAATTATCAACCTTGTCAATGCATTGATGAAATATCACCAATAGCCAAGATCAGGGAGGTTGTCATCACCTGCTGGTTCGCTGACACTGCTGAAAACCGCAGTCTGTACAGCCTGAGATAAAATAGCACACGTTACTTTCACTGGAGGATAGTCAATGGCACTAAACTTTATTGTACACCAGGGCAGTGTATAAATTCCTATGAAAAACAGTAACACCTGGGAGTCTTGCAGCAAATACATGATCTTGTCTAACATCTCTGCACTCTTGAAAGTTAAGCTTTCTCAGATTGCCCGTGCCCACAAGGAAGAGCCTGTCTGCCCTCATTGTCCCTTTTAGTTCCTTAGTGTGGTCTGCAAGGTTATTGCCACAATAAAGAGCCCTAGTTTTGTTACCTTAGTTACTTTCTGTGCTAATATATACTCTAAAAATAAGAGAAAGAAGATGCTATCATGCTGTATTGTAAGATTACATGGTGTATTTAATGAGAGAGGTCTGGCAATCAGTTATGTGAAGGCAGAGTGTAGATGAGGATTATTTTTTTTCTCCTCTCCTGTATCTAAACATTTGGCATCCTTGTCTTCCACAGTGCTCTGTCCTGAAAGTAGCTATTTGTGTCTCAGTTCAGGGCTGGGATAGAAGCAAAAGTGCCCAAATCCCAAAGGGGAGACCACTTACTTTATTCAGCATGTGTTACTACTATTGTTATAGTAGCCATCATCTGCTACAGTATTTTTACTGTTCCTGTAATTTCTTCCTCCACAGGAAAGGAAACCCTGTCAAGAGCTGAGAGAGTATCAGATTTTAGGCATATTTTTAAGAGCTCACTGAATTCTCCATCTCCAGGGATTTTCCACCACATCTAATCTAAACCTACACTCTTTCTGTTTGAAGCCATTTCCCCTTGTCCAATTGCCACATGCATTTTTAAAATGTCTCTCTCCAGCTTTCTTATCAGCACCCTTTAAGTAGTGCAAGGTTGCAAGAAGGTGTCCTTGGACCCCTCTCTTCTCCAGACTGAGCATCCTCAAATGTCTCAGCCTGTCTTCACAGCAGAGGTGTTCCAGCCCTCTGAGCATCTCTGTGGCTTCCTCTCACTTGCTCCAGCAGTTCCATATTCTTTTTATGTTGGGTACCCCAGAGCTGGATGCAGGACTCCAGATGGGGTCTCACAAGGACGGAATAGGGGAGCAGAATCCCCTCCCCTGACCTGTTGCCCACGGGGCTTTGGATGCAGCCCAGGACACGATTGGCTTTTTGGGCTGCAAGTGCACATGACTGAGACATGTTGAGCTTCTCATCCACCAACACCCCCAAGTCCTTCTCCTCAGGGCTGCCATCAATGCATTCTCTGCCTGGATTTGGTCTTGGGATTGCTCTGATTCACATGTAGGACCTTGTACTTGGCCTTGCTGAACTTCATGAGGTTCAGTCCCACCTCTCCAGCCCATCCAGGTCCCTCTGGATGCCATCCCTTCCTCCAGTGTGTGACTGCACTCACAGCTTGGTGTGCTCAGCAAACTTGCTGAGGGTGCATCAACCCCACTGTCCATGTCACCAAAAAAATATCAAGCAGCATGAGCCCCAATACCAACCCCAAGGGACACCACTCACCACTGGTTTCCACTTGGACATCGAGCCATTGACCATGACAGTTTGAATGCCAACCCATCCAGTTCCTTATCCAAGTGGTCCATCTGTCCAATCCGTGTGTCTCCAATTTAGAGACCAGCATGTCATGCAGCACAGTGCCAAATGCATTGCACAAGTGTGGGTGCATGAGTCTTGCAGCTCACACTGTTTAGACCTGTCCCATTGCAAATGTTTGTAAAAAGGGGTTTGAAAGAAAGTAGTTCCCTGGAACAATTTTTTTTTCCACCTCTGCCTGTCAGAAGAAATTATTTCCAAAGACTTATGAAGGATAAGAGTTCTGCTTTCTTGCCCTGTTTATTTCACTGTATTCCACCTCTCCAGCAAAAATGGAAAAGGGAGCAGCTTATTTTTGCATGGGTAATTCACCCCACATTCAGCTCTCCCGGCAGTTTGATTCAGCATCATCATTCATCAGTGGTTCCCTGACTAACCCCCAAAGCATTAAGGACTGCCTCTCTGGAGGAACAAACCAGAGATTTATTGGCTGCCCACAAGCCCTGCATGAAGCACTCTATTGATGACTAAATGGGCTGAACAGGTCATTAAAAAAATTAGTTAGCTAAATTTTACAAGAAGCTTGCAAGGGAATTTTGGGACTATAAAGCTTTCCAGAGTCTATAGATTAGGGGCCTCAAGAGTGCTTTAAAGAGGTTCTTGCTATTAACCTTTGTTTCCACTGATGTTCCAGCTGGGATTCAAGCAGCACTTCATGCTGACCCAACCTTCTTCTCACCAGATCCCCAGATTCCAGTAGGGAGAGCAGCTAAGAGCTTAAGCTAATGATGAGGTTTTGCTGAAGCAGGTGGAACAGGTCTTACTCCAGCATGAAGGAGGTATCTTCCAGCAAGCCTGCTACCTTCTAAGTCATACTCAATAAGGTGGCTTAGAGCACATTTTAGATGGTCTCAATTTTATAAAACTTATATATCAGATTTAACCCTGGTACACGATGCCACCACTCAGGCTGTTGGTTTGCTGACCCTGGTTTGCTTCCTCTGCATCACAGCACTGGAAGACACAATTTCTACTTTTCCTTGGTCCCAGGAAAGGAACAAACCCAAGAGTCCCATGCAGATCACAAAAAGGAATTTGATCTCAGCTCGAGCACCAATCCACATTTGGGATTATGAGGAGCAGAAACTTTACTTGAGGTATATAATGGAGTTATACTTCAAACAGGAGCAATCTTCCAGAGGCAGTGAGGCAGGTGAGCAGGCAGTCACTCAACTGAAATATGGGGCCACTGTTTCAGAAAGATCAGTCTAAAGTTTCAGCCAAAACAGAGGGGACAAATACAGGACTTGGTATCTTTACACAGGAAAGAAAAGATAACACTTCAGGAAAGATAAAACGAACATAAACCAGTAAGAAAATTAGGCCAAAGATACAGGGTGAGAGAGAATTAAAAAACAGAAGCAAGTAATGAATACACAATTCTAGCCACCCCACCTTGTGTGAAGGCTGTTGTAATCTAACCCCCAGCCTGCTGTAAAAACAGGAAATAAATTCATGTACACAGCAGCCGCCTCTGAGGCAGCACCTTTCAACACCTGATCCCATGTTAATAACACACTTTATGTGATTCATGGTTCTGTTTATCTCCATCAGTCCCCTGCTTCTCTCTTACCCTTTTGCCTCTCAGTTTTCAAACAGTTGCAAGTGGCATATTGAACAACACTGAAAGCTGGTTTTGACACTGAACTCTTTGCCTCATTAATGAAGGCTTTTCTTGTGTTGAAGTCATCTCCATTTTCTCAGTGATGGACACTCGGCTTGGTGCCATAGGCCCTCTTTCAGCTCCTTTCCTGCTCCAGTGATTTACAAGATTAAACAGGAGTTCACTACTCTTTGATGTCCTTTGTGTGCCAGATAGGCTTGAACCAGCTGAATTTACGCAGGACTGTTTGTATTTGGTTCTGGTTTTAATTAGTTCCTCCACTTTGAAGGCCTCTTATGAGTTCCTCAGGTGTCAAGGAGCTCTGTGCTCCTCCAGAAAACCATAAAATGGCACATCTGCAAAGTCTTCTCTTGGGAGAGCAGTGGGGAGGGGAGGACCTCTGTCCAAGCAAGTAGTGTTATTTTTAAGGTGAGAAAATATATTTGAGGAAGAATATCTTACTAAGACCTGCTAGATTCTCCTTGTAATGCTGTCTGGGCTGTAGGAAAACTCAGCCAATAAGCTATCCATGAAAATAAAAATATTCCCACTAATTTTAGGTGTGATGAACAAGGCCTAATATGAAAGCAGGTAGGGACTACTCTTTAAGAGACTGTCATGGTTGCTTATGCCAGGTGACCAGTACAAAAGAGATTAAACCTATCAGTACCCCAAAACCTGGCCACAGCTGTCATCCGAGAGAATTCTTATCAGAGGGACTAATTTGACTCCAAGAATTAGGAGTAGTTTATTAAGATTCTGTATATGCCTTCTTCTCCTCATGTGTCCACAATAACCAGAAAGCTTGCACTGATGAAAAATCCATGGGATGGTTTCTGAAGGAGAATTAATCTAAAATATTTGGACTGAGAAATAACTGAGAGTATATCACAGTTAGACAACCTATTAGTCTTTTTATTGCTAAAGGATTGGTTGCTTCTTGGGTATGAACAGGCAAAATTGAATTTATTTCCTTTTCATCAATCTCAAATGCACTGGAGTAAGAAAAAGACCTGGATTGTTTAACTTCTGTGAGAAAGCAAATACTACCAGTCAAACAAAAAAAAAGCTTTAGGGGAAGATTTATTTTTATTTTGTTTAATATGCAGGTAGAGCTGAATAATTCATGTGCACTTTCATGTGCATGATTAACCCTTGCTAAACCTTCTATGTGAATGCAGATGTCAGAATTTGTCACTGCTGGGATTCAGACCAGGGAAGGTTTTTCACAGGGACTGCTCAGCTGTTACTGGTTTACGTCCTGCAGAAGCACATTTTAAAGTAAATTCAGTGTTCATTCTCCATATTTCCTGATGTCTTTGAGAAGGTCAGCCAGGCTACCTGCTCCAGCACAGACCTGATGTTGTCAGGTCATTCACAGGGTCAGGAGTCTGCTGAGATCCATGGCTCTGGGTAACAGCTACATCTCTGACCATATTAAGAAAAAAAATTCATTTAAAACGTGTTTTTTCTAATTCAAAGAACCTACCCCAGCTCTGTTGGTGTCAGCCTGGCTGTGCACACTTCAGAGGATGTTCTAGTATTGCCAGGCTCCTAATCCCGATGCACACTTTGGTGATTCCCTACTCCCTGTGGGGGTGACTGCACATTTTCACTCAGCAATTCTTCAGTTTCTGTAGAAGGGAAATTCCTTGGCACACAACCCCTAAAGAAGCCAAGGTGCCCATGTTGGGTGACTGGTGGATCTGGGCACCAGGCATGCACGGGTTAGAGCCAGCCCACAGGACTGCAGTGGCTGTGCTTAGAAGTCACAGATGATTTCTTGGTAATTATTTTCCTGCTTGATCTGGTTTTGGGGGCTTTTTTAGAGTTCATGGATATTAAAATGCCTTTGAACCATTTGTCAACCTCTGAGAAACTTCAAAGACTTTTTAAGTGCAGTGATCTAGGCTATAGTGTTGAGATTAACTATTGCACAGTAGAATGGTAGAATCACAGAATTATTAAGGTTGAAAAGATCTCTAAGATCTTTGAGTCCAGCCATTAACCTACCACTGCTGGGTTCATCACCAAGCCATGTCCCCAAGTGCCACATCTAGATGTCTTTAAAGCCTTCCAGGAATGGTGATTCCACCAGTTCCCTGGTCAGCCTGTTCCAATGCTTGACCATCCAGTCAGTGCAGATATTTTCCCTAATATCCAAACAAAACTTCCCTCGGCACACCTTGAGGCCATTTCCTCTGGTCACTTGTTACCTGGCACGAGAGACTGACGCCCACCTCACTACACCCTCCTCCCAGGGAGTTGTGGAAAGCAATAAGGTCCCTCCTGAGCCTCTTTTCTCTTTTAAACAACCCCAGTTGCCTCAGCTTCTCTTCATAAGACTTGTATAGACTCCTAAAAAATGAGCTAACAGGAACTCCATAAGATCACCTGTACTGCAAGTATCACATCCACCAGCCCAAAGGACAAATCCACTTCATAACACAAGTCCAGACATTTTCTCCAGCTCCAAGGAGACTCACATAACTCCTGTGACTACAGGTACAGGGCCACTGTTCCTTTCTCTGTTTGCTTCTCAGGACTTAGAGCAGCTATCGCCAGATGTCTGTATGCCAGGAACTCAGTTTCAAATTCAGCTCAGCCCAGTTTCCCATTATCTGAGGGACTTCCTAGAGAAAATGTGGGGGGAGGAGGAAATAAGAAGCTTTGAGCCCTATCCCATTAGCACTGCTTAGTGATGGGTCCCTGAAAAACACGAGAGCAAAGTGACTGTGCCATGGCACAGCAAGGCTTCATCCTTCTGCCCCATCTCTCACAAATGTGACAGCTGCTTCCAGTCCTGTGAGCATAACCCTGAGGAAGGAGAGGAGGGCGGTGGTGTCTGCACGAACAGCCAGCTCCACCAGCACTGCACACGTGCAGCAGTCCTTGCTGGTGACCACCGTGTCTGTGCATCTGCTGTCCCAAGGCAGCAATCCCTCACAAATATCAGCTATTCATGGACTATTCATTGGCCTCTTGGGGGCTTCCCACGGAGACTGCCAAGTGCAAAGGGAGGGCACAGTGCCTGCCACACAGGCACCACAAATACACTTTTTTTCCCCAGGAAAGCATCGGTCAAATGCACTCGTTCTGCAGGTTCAGCAGCCTGGACACTCCAATTTTCTCATACTACCACGTGTTTTAGTGGGCAAATATAAATAGTCCCAGGGATATTGTAATTAGCTGGAGAGTCACTGGCATCTCTGGAACGTGAGCCCTGTGCTGCAAACCGCAGGAACTGGAGACACACTGACAGCTAAACACAGCCACTGCAGTCTGTAATTGTAGGGGACTAGTTTTACAACCAGTGCCTTCATCATAAAATGCCCAAACACCCTTTAGAGAGTCACAGAAAAACACGCAGGTCATAAACGTGTTGGAATTTTGGTCATTTGCACATGGAGGTTTCGGAGACAGGGAAGAGAGTTGGAGGCTGAGGTCAGTCTGTGGTGCAACCCATAATGCAGTTTCTGCCCCTGTTCACACACACAGCCTGGGCGACTGCTTAGGAGTTAAAGTCAGGGCTTTCATGTTCCTCCCTTGCCCTGTTAACACCCTCCAGTGTGGGATGTCTAATCCCATGTAGTGGTTGTAATTGTCCCTCCCCAGGGTTTATTTTTCTTAGGACCCTGTGGAAATCACATCAGGCCTTTCCTCCATGGCAGAGTCCCCCGAAAGCAGCAGCCAGTATCTTTTGAGGAGTATTATCTCCGCTGGCAATGTTCAGGACTAGATCTCAGCTCATTCTTAACTCTAGGGATCATCCAGATTTCTGCAACCAAATCCCATGTCCAGTGGGTCTAGTTTAAAATATAAATAATTCAAATGTGAAATCTTAAAACCTCAAGAAGTATAATTAATTTTAAAAAACTTTCATGTGTACCTTTGATGCAACATTATGGCTCCTAAAAGTACACAAAGGACACATCTTCATGATGCAAAATATTACCATTGTATTTTCCTCCCTGGTTTTCCATCCTTTGTTAAATGCTGATGGAATGAAAATGACAATTCAGCATAATAAGAGGTATTAAGTACGATAAGTTGGGGGGTCTCATTGAATATTTTAGGGCAGATGAGTTAAACCCTGTTTTGTCTCTATTTCTCTTTAAAAAAAGAAGCATCCGAAACATAGTACCCACAAGAATGCTCTAAAGACTGCTTAAACCATTATTAAGCATTAGTTTAAAATATCAGACTTCCTGGAAGATAAAGTGATATTCTAAGTAGATTCCTTGCTTTCTTTCAAAATTCCCTGTTGATTTCTAATGCATTCAGCAACATATTCAGCATTATATTCTGAATTCATGTTTTATGTACTGTTAAGCAGATGCTGCTTCACTTCACTGACAAAATTTTTTCAGTATTAAAGCTGCCTATATATATATGTATGTATATGTGTATATATATATATATATATATTCTTGCTCATTTTAC
The DNA here is from genome assembly GCA_013400235.1 of Oriolus oriolus. NCBI lineage: Eukaryota > Metazoa > Chordata > Aves > Passeriformes > Corvidae > Oriolus > Oriolus oriolus. The sequence goes on from VXBT01005971.1 coordinate 65,283, forward strand.
CCTATTTCACTGTAGCAGCCCCTCCTGAATCCTGCAGCTGGAGATTTTTTATTTAAATGCTTTGAGACCAGAGGGTCATAGAGCACAAACCTCTGCTATGAGAGGACTCATGACTATCCATTACTGTTTATTTGTCTCCGTTAGCACTATCTCACCTCTTGTCCCAGAATTTCATATCTCTGACAGCCTCAAGTCTTCTTCTGATGTCTCAAATGTATCTCTTAAACAGCTGATAGTCGTTTCTTATTGCTGCCTTTGTCCTTCAGCTTGAGTGGTTCCCCTATCTTCCTCCTGCTGTTCTCCTGATCTGTTAGCAGAGAGAAGTATTATCTCCCCTTTCCACCTGCACCCTGCAAGATTAACCAAACCCAGGTTTTTAATCACCTGTCCCTGGCTCCTGAACACTCTAATAGATCCTCAAGGCTGAATACATCTTTCCTGAGCTAAGGAGGTCTGAGCACACTTTTCTAGATGAGCAGTATCCAAAAGGCCTGTCCAGTCTCAGGAATTCTTCCCTCCTCTACTTTGTCCAATAACGACCTTTGCATTTTCCCCAGCTGTACAGGACTGTGACGTACAAACATCTGCTGACTAAAACACCATCAGTCCCCACAGGAGGAGTTTATAGACCTGATATTGATCCATACCTGCCATAAGAGGACTTTTAAATAGTTCCAAGTTAGTTGGAAAAAAATCCCTGGGTTTTGGAGCCATTGATCCCAATCTATAGAGTGGAAACTCACAGGGGAGATTAGACCTAAAACTAGATCCTGAGGGACATCATCTCTGCCTACACTCTGACTTGGTACTCCCTTTCCTAGAAACTCCATAATTGTCACCCTGCCAGGCAGTTTCTGGCTCACTTTACATTTATAAATCTGTACCATTTTTCCCTTTAGCAGTGACTTTCAATGCAGTACTCAACAGATGCTTGCTGAAGTCCAGATAGAGGAGATTTACTTAGTCCTGTTTGTCTAAAGGAAAGAAATCATCTGTCTTTTAAAAGCAAAATACCAGTTTAGAGCATTGATTCTCCTCCAGATCACAATGTGGTTTTTTTATGCAGTTATTTGATTCTGCATGGAGCCACCCTCACTACTCTCACCCCTGCTCTCAGCTTCTGACTTAATGAAATCCCATGAATTCTCCACCTCAGCCACACCACTGTTTCCCTTTATCTCACAGAGTTCGTCCTTTTATAGCTCATTTTATGGTTTAGCTTCTATTTTTACTTCTGCTGATACAGAGTGACTCAATTTATCCACTTAAATGCAAACACAGAACTAAATGTAGCAGTTCATGATGTAACTTGTATGCAGGGAGGGTAGACAAGAAAGGGCTGGAACTGGTGATGCCTCGTGTGAAACAATTGTCTGGGCCTTCTGCTGTTGAATATAAGACGAAAAAAAATTTTAAAAAAATCCACAGAAATATTTTGCCCCTCTGATGTCTTGTCCCTCTCCGAGAGAGGAAAAGGTGCTAAATCTAAGAAGCTTTTAAGTAGTCTTCTCTGTCCCCAAAGTGAGATTTACTGCAACTTCTATTCTATGAGACTGCACTTTGTGTCCATCTAGAAACAAGTTTGTGCAAGATACAGCTACGGAGTTCAGTGTTCAGAGCCTGCTGGACAAGGCTCAGTTCTGGTTTCTACTGCAGCCCAAGGCACAGGTGTTCCCTTAAAATCCTTGTACAAAGTGAGGAGCTGGGTGGCAGAGGAACAGCCTCCCCCTCAGTGCTGTCACCCACAGACATCCCAGAGCTGAGCCTCCCTCACAAGTGTGAGGGAGCAGGACACAGGCTGTGCCTCAAAGCTGAGGGGCAGTCCCCTTCGGCGTACAACAAAAAAGCCTTTCAGCACAACTCATCCTTTTGGAACGGGAAGCACAGCACAGTGGGTCAACTGAAATTTTCCAGTTTGGCTGGAAGAAGGCAATGATTTTTTGTTGGAATCAGACTAAAGAGCCCAGAGTCTTCAGAAAATGCTACGGAGTGAGTAAGGAGCACATAGGGAGTGGAACAGCACTTTGATCTTACATATCCATCTCCAGCAGCACAATAATCAATCCATAGCAGGCCCAGACTATCTGTTCCATTTCTTCTAGGGAAGAGGCACACATTTTCCTATTCACCATGAACAAGACGAGAAATAAATAATTTTCCCACCATATTGGAGCAATCAGGAGCCTTCTACAAATCCTCTGTATTGTTGGTGAGGGACTGGAGTTGTCACTTTTAATTAAATACTGTAACTAATCTGTTGTTAAGACACAGAATGCTACGGTGAATGTTTACAGTGAACAGAGATCCCTTAGGTCAAATAAATGACAGCCCTGAATGATCAGCCTGACCAGATGTTGCAAAAAATTAATTTCTGCTTAGGGAATTCCCTAATATAGTGGGGAAAAAACCAAGTAATCACTGTGATACTAACCAAACTGGAACAGTAGCCCAGAGGATCTGTGAAGTATCCATCTTTGGAGATACTGAAAACTCAATTATACAAGGTCCTGAGACATCTGATGTAACTTTAAAATGGGCCCAATTTCAAAGGAGACCCTATTTTGAGCGGTAGGTTGGACTAGATGACTTCCATAGGACCCTTCCAACCTGAACTAACATACAGATCTAAGACAGAAAAGTCACCTTTTATGTTAAAATGCTGAGTATTGGCTTCTGTCCTAGGAGGGAAGTGGGATTTGAGGATAAAAGGAAAAAAACCCAAAAAACATTATAGAAGAGACTAAGAATATGTATATATATTCATATATACACACACACACATATATGTATGTATGTGTATATATATGTATGTATATACACACACATATATAAATATTACTGCAACTAGGCATTCTGCTCAAAACTTTTGTGCCAGATCTGAATTGGGATTCCTGTCCTTTACACTGCCCAACAAAAGATATATTTTAGAAGTCAAATAAAAGCATAGAGTGTGTACTAATTAGCACTTGAATCAAAATTCAGATAAACATGAACTGGATATAAGAATCCTTTTGCAACTCCACTCTTCTGGAAAGAATCACATAGAAGGTGATCATCTGACAAGGGACACAATCCTCCCACTCATTTCGAGCAGCAGCTTCCACTGCAGATAGGTTCATTCAGAATCAGTAGGGCTGAACTGCTCTGAAGGTTGCCCAGCCCAGAGACAGGAGGGCTTTCAGGACAGGTTAATGCAAGACCCAGCAACAGACAGCAGTCCAAAATAGGTGTTTGGGGACAATCAGCTTGGGTCTAATGACCAGAAAAGATGTTACCACCCAACATTATCACAGGCTCAGAGGCAATCAGACTGCAGCTGAAATAAGCTGCCCACAGACAGCACAGCTGGAGCTGATATTTTGTGCAGGCAGTGAAAATCCTCCAATGAAAAAATTCTCAGTGAGGAGCAAAGCTGCCAAACATTGACCATTTCTACTCAAAATCAAGCTGCAGAAGAGCCTTCAGCCTCCCACTGCAGTGACTTATGTTCTTGGGTCAGTCTCAATTATTCCCAGTGCAACCTTGATGGGCATCTTTTCTCTGCCAACTGCCCAAACAGTCTTGGGAGGCTGGAAAAGAGGCACAGTCCACGCATATATCTGACAGATTAAGTCCTTCAGCTGACTGAAAAGATGTATCAGAGCTCATAGAAAAGCAGAGATATCACCAGACAGTATTTCCCCTTGATCTTCAGAAAATCTTTTATTTATATATATATACACACACATAAACCTTTCTTCAGTGGTAATTACCATTGTGCTTGGATTTCCACAACAATCACAGATCAAATAAATGGACATTAAAACTCACTAAATGTGCAGTGGTAATAATAAAGTGATCTCCAAAACTTGTTGCACTTCTCTAGCTCTACTGCACTGAGCTCCACTGGCTTTTTAATCTGATGCCATGTCAAAAGACACTTGGTGCGATTAATTTGGTGTTGGCTGTCAAAAGATAACTCATTTGGAGCCTCACAGTTTCCAATACACTTCTCCACCACTGAACACATGTTGGAATAAGAAAATTCCATCTAGGAAAGATGTAATGAATCAGAGCATCATACTAGAAGTGCTCTAGCATCACACTAGAAATACTATTTCAGTTCCCAGAGGTACAGCAGAAAAGTGTGGCTGTTTACCTGGAATCTCATCAGTGCCCCCATTGGTGTGTTTGAACCGATCTCCTTCCACGTGGACATTTGGGCACAGGACATCTGAAAAGCAAAAGAACCAGTACAAAATTATCCCAAGGAAACACATCATTTTGGAAGCTACACAACCAACAAAGGCTGATCTGGGTTTTGTTCGGAACTTGCACGTGGTGCCTCAGTAATAATTCCAGCCCGGGCTCTGCACATCCTAAATAGCCTTCCTCTCTCCTGTTCCCTAACTGCATGATGGACAAGAGATCCAATATACTATGTCCGGTTTTGAGCCACTTTTCTTCTGCCTGACCAGACAGGAAGACAGAACAGATGAACTGAGCCTTTCCATCAGCTGGGACGACACCCTGGGTTTGTGTCTTTCTCCTATCGGTAAATCTGCATGAAAATCACAAAAAACTTAAGAAAATACAGAATGTGCTTCCACTCTCAGCTTTGCTGGAAGGGAAGTTCTGAAGGGCCAGCTGACTTTGGGGTGCTGCCCAAACTTTTCAGAAAGGACAGCTCCTGCTCTGGAAAACCTCCCTGAGTTTGTTCAAGCAGAAATCAGAGTTAAATATGACTAAAACTTTGAAGAATATTTACCCTTAAAGACAGGTTTCAAAAAGTCATGAAAATACCCATTTTTTGTCAGCCATTTCTCATGCTCCCAATTACTGTCAACACAATTGCAGATAAGTGGTTTTCCACAGAGAATTGTCTACGTATCCACCTCTTTCCTGCCAAACCTTTGAAATAACTTTTATTTGTGCTTTCTTTTCCCAGATTGATAGGTTATTGCACACAATGGGGACAAGCAGCTCAAGGAATCAGTTTAATGAGAAGTACTGTTTGAGATATTGTCTCTCTATAGGTCCCATATTATAATAATAACAAAAATAACAATAACAATAGTAACAACAACAATAACAATCATAAATATGTATCATTATATGTATAATGTTGGACTTGTTTGAGCAGGTCCAGAGGAGGGCCATATAGATGATCTGAGGCCTGGAGCACCTCTCCTGTAAAGACAGGCTGAGAGAGCTGGGGTTGTTCAGCCTGGAGAAGGGAAAGTTCCAGGAAGACCTTATAGCACCTTCCACTAATTAAAAGAGGCTTAAAAAAGTATGGAAAGGACCCTTCACACGAGCAGATAGCGATAGGACAATCTCTTATTGCCTCTTAAAGAACTGTAGCCTCACTTCTGCCTTTATTTTACAAACATCTTGTGTTCCTTTTGGCTCCTCCCTGCCTGCCTGCATGTAAGGAATGAGCATAAATATTTGGCAAGGGAAAGAAAATTATGGCAATGCTCACTTTCCAGCCACAAAATAATTCACAGAGGTTCAAAAGAGGTTGGTACTTTACCATCTCAGTTATTATCATGGCTCTATGTGTCCAAAGGAGCAGAGTGCTGGACTGACAGCACATCCCTTGGTCCCAAGGAGACACCAGGTCTCATTGCCACACCCAGGGCTGCACTGTTGGGAAGGCAAGACAAAAGCTGCCCTCCTTCTGTGGAGCTTTTCTATGAAACCCCTGGTACAGGTGAATATTTTTGTGTCAAAGAGCGTTTCTGCTCATTTTTTCTGCTACTGCCAGGCAAAACTCTGAGTAAACACTTGTGATGCTCAGAGGATTTGCAGCAATGAGCATCCACTGCAAATGGCAGAGACAGTAACAAAATCTGCACTGCAGCTCAGGCTCTGCTAATTTGTAAATCTTTACAGATTTACAGAAGAGAAAATACAGCTGACTGACCTCAGCTTTCAGCCTCTGCTCCTTGTTAGATCCTCTGCTTGCAGTTGCCTTTAAATACGCATTGTTTAAAACTTCTTTCTTGTCTTCAACCTTATGTCATATTCTGTCAGTCATTTGCTTTATCCAAATTTTTATCAGTGCAGATTTTGCATTTACATCCATGGGGCTCATGGAAGTTTTTAATAGCACCAGAAGTGTTTTATTTCCCTTTACAGTTGCACTAGGAATGATGACTTTCCACTGACACCTGCTACATGAGATCAGTCAGCTTTTAATCCATTGTAGAGTGCTACTTTTTAATGCTAATGTAATTCAATACATAGTAACAATGCCTGAGAAAAAATGCACTTTATTAAAGAACAAATGCCTTTATCAAGGCAGTTACCATATCAACCAAACTGTAACTCCACAGAAGAAAATTAGTTTTGTTAGAGATGACCTCTTTCTCATAAAATTACAATTCTTGAATAGGGATACATAATAATTCCCATTCTGTAATACTTTATTCACTGGCTTCAACATCAAATATTATTTTTTTGTGAGTGAGATCAGGAAAATTGTTCTATAGATATACATATGGACCATTTTTCATTTTTTAACAGCCTTACATTATCATCATTTCAAAGGCCCATAATTAGAGGGACCAGGAAGCTCTGTGTATGTAAATTTGCAGATGACACCAAGCTGAGAGATGCTGTTGACACCCCTGAAGGATGGGGCCATCCAGAGGGACCTGCACAGGCTCGAGAAGTGGCTCATGGAAATCTCATCAGGTTTAACAAAACCAGGTGCTGGTGCTGCACTTGGGTTGGGGCTGGGGGATGAAGGGACTGAGAGCAGCCCTGCCCAGAAGGACTTGGGGGTGCAGGTGGATGAGTGGCTGGACAGGAGCTGGCAATGTGCACTGGCAGCCCAGGAAACAACCATGTCCTTGGTTTGTTCGAGCTTCTTGTTGAATGAAGGATTTCTGAAAGTCATTTAACTGCAGGTAACACCCTTTTCTGTAAGCAAATCCCACTGAGATCTGTTTGATGAGGAGGGCCTTAAACCTCACTTTTAAACATGATTTCTTGGAACCTTCCCTATGAAAAAAATCCCAAAGCTCTCCAACATTTTAAAAGAAAGAGACAATATGTCCTACAGAGTACATGTTCTGTAAAGAGACATGTCAGAAGAACATCTTGGCTCAGGAACATTCACTAGCACTAAAATAACATTAATAACCTATTGTCACTAAAATGTAACAGTAGGGCTGCAAATTTGGAAAAGAAGAATGATCTGGTTGTTTAAATCTCTTTTCCTCCAAGCCATTTCAAGAGAAAAATCAAGGAAACGGGACAGAAAACAAAGGGAAAAACAAAAGAGAATGAGGAAGGAACAAAAGAGAATGAGAGAAAAACAGGTGGGGGAAAGGAAGGAAGGAAGGAAGGAAGGAAGGAAGGAAGGAAGGAAGGAAGATGGCAGTATTGTGTCTGTTATAGCAATTCCTGGCCAGGAATGGTGTGAGTCTGCTGCCCCTTTGGGCTTTCTATAGACAAACTTCCCCTGTAAAGTGACAAACACAAATCCCTGTTGCCAGCACTCCATCCTTGTGTCCATAGGACTCTGCTGAAACAGTTTCTTAATTTTCATTTTAATTCTTTCAAGAACAAGCAAGCCCTCAGCTGCCAAGGGCTCCTCTGGGGATTTGTGTATAACCAATGCTGAACATGTGTAGCTGTCAAGTTCCACAAGAGTAAAGCAGAGAGGTGAGAACAGAAACACAAGAAGGTTAAAGCAAACATTATTTATTACCATGGTTTTTTGTTTTTTTTTTTTCTTTCCAGACTGAGAATTTCAGGATGCCAGAACCTCAGCAGCACCCAGTGCCTTGGCAGAGATTCAGACACACTCTGTATCTCCATCATTATTCCATTCCCACAAGAGAAATTCTCTAGTTTCTCTCAAAAGGTGTGATACTCCCAATTTAAACACTTGAGCTGTCTCATCCCCTGACAATGAAGTTTAGCCCCTCATAATTATATCCATGGATAAGGCAATACAGGGCACATGCAGGCTTCCCCAAAAGTTGTCTCCCAAAACTTTAGACCAGACAGCCTGGTAAGAAAGAGGGATTTGGGGTAAGGGGTGGGTGGGTTTCATATTTTTATGTAGGTAATATTGCAAATTTTTTCTACATTGAAATAATTTTTCCAATCGAAGATTGCACTTAAAGGGGAAGGGGCCTGGTGAGAAAATTTTTCTTAAAGTAAAGAATATTTCATGAAAGTAGTTTCTCAGAGGAGCTTTCTCAGAGCCCATCAGCTCTGTTCTTTAATTACACAGGCGGTTCTCTGTGCAGCAGTTCCTCCCGCACATTTAATTCCCTGCAGTCAGTTGATGACTCCTATATATAGTACTACTCTTATTTGTTCTTTTCTTTTCGTTTCTAAAACATTGCACATAGACCACTTTATAGTCTCAAAATTTAAGGGTTTTTTTCCCCCCACGCTTTTAAAAATGCTTCTTTTAAAAGAATACCTCCACTCTCTGCCCATATTCACTGAATATTTTTTGGCAAATGTTTATTGTCAGATATTCTTTCCCTGCAAGTGAACCAATCCATAAAGTGCCACCCACCATGGAAACAAATTTATAAGGAATAATGTGGTGTTTCTTTCAGCTGCAGTGGCGGGCGGCCCTGGCAGTGTAATGAGCCTGCAATAGTGTCTGTACTAACATTATAATTTGTAGCAAGGTGTAGGTACAACAGAGCATCACAGCAATTATATGATTACACCTTGCAGTTTAATGCCTTGTGCAACCCTCCCTTCCTTTCTGAAATCACACTGAATCTTCACACTGTGGAGTTTGAAGCCCTTCAGTGCCAGGAAAATCACCCGTCTGTGGCTGCTGAAGCCAAGGTCGATTCTGCCTTTTTTCCTTCAAATAATGCCTACATTGATGCTGGATGTGGTTTCCATATTTGCTGTCACAGAAAGGCTCTCTGTCACCTCAGTGATAGAATCAGAGCACCATGGAATGCTTTGGGCTGGAAATGACCTTAAAGATCCTCTGTTTCCAATCCCTCTGCCATGGCCAAGGACACCTTTCACTAGACCAAGTTTCTCAGGGCGTCATCCAACCTGGCCTTGAACACTTCCAGGGATCCAGCATCCGCAGCTTCTCTGGCCAACATGTTCCAGTGCCTCACCACTCTCACAGTGAAGAATTTCTTCATGATGTCTAACCTAAACCTGCCCTCTTCCAGTTTAAAACCATTACCCTTTACCTATGACGACATGCCCTTGTCAAAAATCCCTGTCCAGCTCTCTTGTAGAGCTTGTAGATGCTCATGATGAAATGCAAAGGGAATAGCAAACTGTCTCCACAACACAGCTTACAGGCTGAGCAAACACAGCCACAGCCCACCCTACTCCTACAATATCCTAAGGCTGTCGCATTTTTCCACTAAAACATTATTCTGAAAATGCACCCAGCTGCTCCCCAGGCTCCCCAGTCTGCTGAGAAATTCCCAAGTGACTTCAGTGGGACTGTGGGTATCTGTGTCCACAGGAGTCCCTCTCCTTTTCCAGCACAGTGGCCAGAAAAAGTGAATCTCTGTGTGACTGCACATTCAGTGCTGGCACTGCTCAGCAGATGGTGTGCTCCATACAGGAGTAAGCAGAATTACTACAGGGTATTATACCCCAGAGAGCTCTCATGCAACACACATTTAAGGTCCCAGGCAAGAGGCCACTCTTCTTCGAAAGGTTCTTTTTATAGAATGGAGAAACAGGGCTCCTCCAAAGAGCAATTCAGAGCAGAAAACCAGTTTAGATGCCCTGATGTAGCCCTGAAAAAGCTACTCTCTTCCCATTGTTTCTAGAGGAAACCTAGGAATGCATGGTTCCCAAATTAGACATCTATCGAAGGCATCAGAGTCACATCCGTCCAATTAAAACAAGCATGGTTGGGTGCGTTCCTGGGCACCGAGGCCAAGGCATGTTCAAGCCCTTATCTGTGCCAACAAACGGTCTTAGCCTCCAAAACGAGAGGGCTGCTGACCATGAACACTCCCTGGCACGTTGGAAGTACCCATCTGGGCCCTAGAAATGTTCCAGTGGAGTGTCAGCTTGCCTGAGGCAAAACGTGCCAGAGCCCAGGGCAGACGAGTGCATTCCACTGCCCAGGAATGCTTCTGGCCACATTTATGGTTTCTAGTTCAGATACAGCCCATAAATATCATCCTTTGCTACAAGTTCTCTAATGCAGATCAAAAGGACCCTCTTGAGCAAAAATGCTAATCGATTTTATGGTCACAGGCCACCAATTTCTTAATGCATTCAGTGCAAATGGGAAAGTTGGAAGGGGGCTGAGTGCGCAGCCAAGAAATACTGTATCCTATTTAAATAGGGACAACAGGAATGCAGGGAGTTCTGGCGTTTGCAAAGCATTTTTAGTCCTTTTGAAGGTGAAAAAGTAAAATTAAAAAAAGGTTGAATTCTTCTCCTACACTTTTATTCCTGTCCTGCTTCACTTACACCGGAGCTGATCAGAGAGATGTGAAAAATACTGTTTTCCCCACAATGTGGCAGGCTGTGCTGTGCATTTATACCATCTTCTCACCCTGGATCCAAGCATCTCTCTCTTCTCCTTTTTTCACCATCACTTGCTTTTTTATTTCTCATTTCTCTGTCCCATGCTCTGGATCTTGATTCCAAAAGGGAGAATGTGAGTACTACAGGTACTCACACCCCAGCAGCACACAAGAAATGACAACTACACACCCTCACCAGCACAGGGAACCCTTTACAGCCCATCAGCCCCACCTCTAGGCTGACCCCATACTCTAACCCCTAGCTCAGCTTCAGAAGCCCTTTAAAATTTCCTAGAGATGTTCCTGAATCTTGGTGAGGACTCATCTTTCCAAAGGACACCTGCACTGCAGGATGCTCAGAGAACCTCTCCCTCTCTGATGCGTCTTAACAAATGCAAGAAACTCGTAGTATGACTGGCAGCAGAAGTATATTGTCAAGAGGACTGATGCAATTAGCACCATTTAAGTGAGCAGCATACAGAATTAATTTGCACATGCCCCCACAGGGAATAAGTGGCACTCTGGGAACTATGAAAATAGCATCAGGCCTTGGCACTTCCAAGCTAATTTGCTTGTGTCTGCCCCTAAACAAACACAGAGACTGTGTGCCAAGGAGCTTGTCGGCAAACAGCACAAGGTTTTGAGGAGAGCAATTAGCAGCTACTCTCCATCCAGGCCAGGAGCTGATTGCTGCTCTGGGGCACGAGTCCACCTCATTCTCTCATTTTGGGAAAGAGGTGAAGCTTCACCATGCAAAGTGTCCTTGATGCTAGTGAGCTACAGGGTTTCTCCTGAGTGTCCAATCATTGCCTTAGCAGAGGAATTGCCGTGAGCATGTCTTCACGCTGATGACCTATGAAATATTTAACAGGATGGCAATAGGGAGTTGAGATGGAGCACATCCCCCAGGAGCCAGCAGCCACAGCAACACGCCCTTCCCCAGTGGCTGCATTACTGGCACAGATGGAATATGTCACTCCTGACCCAGCTGCTGGGCTCTTTGGCACAATTTTAGGTGTGTTTGCTGCCTGTACCCCACTGCTGGAGAGAACTGAATGCTGCAAGGCTAAAAAAATTTCCTGCTTGGCCTTGTGTCCCTGACGAAGAGCAAAGATCAAAGGTTCTGCTCACCTGGCTGTGGGGAGACAAAGCCACCCTACCTGCCACAGTGAAGATCCCAAGAGTGCAGAAAGAAGAGATCAGCCCATAGGGCCTCTCTAGGGGTGCAGATGGGAATGAGTGGCCTGTGGATGGGACAGGAAGCACTCCAGGTAGATTGTCTCACCTGCCGACCATCTCACAGCTGCAGAACTGCCAAGCATCAAAAATTTCCATCACTCCCTCTCCCCTTCTCACTCATTAAGTTTTAGAAAATACAGTCTTTATCTTGTGGGATTTTGCACCGTTGGATATGGATCAGTTCCAATATCCACCAGTGTAATGAACAATGAGATTTCTATGGTGTGTAAGAAGATCTGAGCCAGAACATCTGTGCTTTACACTCCTTTAAAAACTTAAAAAGATCAATACCATGCATGCAAATATTGGTTGTAGAAACAGGAGAAGCATTTCACTAACACAAGCAGATCCCTCTTATTTTTTTCCTGTGCTATTAAACAAGTAACATGGAAACAAAATTCTGCCAGCAGAAAATTTCACAACAGGGAGCTGGTAGCAACAGTAGCAAAAAATGCTGAATCTCTTACAGCAGTGTCTGGTTTTAGGATGGACTCAAGTGTTGTAAAATGCTATCAACACAAGGAGAGGTGTTTGGGCTTTTTCCATTTGGTTTTTAAAATAGCAGTTCTGTGTTAGTCCTGTAATTGAAACAACTGGGATGATTAAAAATAAACTCGGTGTGAAGCTCCGGTAGGTTGGTTCTCACTGAATAGGAACATTACAGTGTTTCTGCTATAAAACCCCATCAATCTCACTTGCACTCGGCATTCACGAAAGGCACATTCCCCAAATGAGCCCAATGGAGCATTGCAGATACAGATCTGCTGAAGCCATCAGTTCCCACTGCTGGCTGGAGGGACAAGACAGTCTGTCCATTATCCTCCCATGTGCCACAACATGGAGACAAGAGCTTGGAGTCTCCTCATCTGAGTACTGCCAGAAAGCTGACATGCCAAGTCACAGTTTATAATTGATTTCTTAAAAAAGCAAATCCTGGGCAGACTGCAAATGTTATTTTATTTGTTAAATTTCTGTAAAAGCAATTTCTTGTCCAGAATAATAACGAGAAATCCAGGTGAGGCATTCTATTCCCGCTCAGTAGTTCCAAAAGTGAATTAATTAGAAGCAACTTGTTTCAAAGCTCATGGCTTTTCAGCTGATCAATAAATATACACTAGCTGTTCTCAAATAACTTCCAAGAGAGAAATATAGCTCAAGGACGAGTTTAAGAGGGACTCTGACCTGCCATTACTCTTCTGGTGTAATTATACAACTGCAAATTAAACAGTATCTTCTTCCATGTGGGTATTTTTGGGGGCTGCTGTACTGTGGCTTCGGGACTCTGACCAGCAGCAGTATAAATATATCATAAGAGCAAAGACATTTCTCGTATAAATACGAGACATGACTCGGGCTAAGAGTTTGGTTTTGTTTTGTAGAGAATTGTAACATCACCTTTGCAAAGTGGAGGGGGTTTAAGAAAAATAAGTGACTTTAGTTTCCTTTTAGAAGAAACCAGGTTAAAATAACATCCTGGCTGAAGGATGCTATTTTATGGATGCACCTCAGCAAACTCAGAAGTTTTCCTGGTTGCTGTCCACATCCTGCCACTACCTGAATTTGGCCTTTCCTGGGCAGGACATGGAACTGGCCACACAGAGGCAGAAGGAAGTGGCAGGCATGTGCCAGCCCCAAGACCAGCTAGAGAGAGCAGTGGGATACTTCTGTGGTGGTATAGCCCTTCAGAAGAGATCCTTTAAGAGCAAGCCATCCATCTGATAATCTTCATGGGGATAAACCTTGGGGACACCAACAGAAACAGCATAAGGATTATTGATCATGTGGGAAAAAGGGCTTGTCCCAGATCGGGTGCCACTGATGCCTTTTCCTGGTCTTAAGAGAGCTGAACACAGTTAAGAGGGAAAAAGGGTTTTACCTCGGTATTTATTTAAGGATCCTCAGGGGTGCCGAAATGCACATCGAAATGCACCCTGAAATGCCCACCGAAGAAAATGGCCACACACAATGTGATGTGTATACAGTTATAGGCCTTGCTAATTAGCACATCTATCAAAGATTCCCCAATGAGGGACTCCAATGAGACCCCTCATGAGAAACCCTCCCCCTGGATGGGCCTGTCTTTGTTTACAGAATGTGTTCTGGAGAGGACCTTGGTGTTTTATATTGGGGTTTTCAGAATGTTTGGTCGCTTGGCTTAACAGAATATTGGGTCTAAGGGAAGTTATCAAACTTAAAGAATTATAACTGTGTGGGCTAAACGCACTGAGAATACATAAAAGCTATATAAAAGAGTGTATAAAAGGGGTATAAAAGAAAAGGCAAAAAATCATCATGGCATCACCACCACGAGCTGCTGGCTCTCACAGCTCTGTCTTTGCCTTCCAGGGTGCTACAGAGTCCAGCAGAAAAGAGACATTACTCAAAATGAGTGAGGGATGGCAGAAGCAAGCCCAGTGCCTGTTTCTCTACCTGAAAAGGGTTTAAACAGGCCACTGATATCTGTAAAGGTCTTTTTAGATTTAAAGACCTTTTGGAGACTCTCTGGGTTTTTAGTTTTCAAACACACCTAAAAACAGCCAGGTTGAAAGCACTGGGTTCACTTCTGGCTTAAATTTTGAAATACAACTTCAGTCCAATGTTAATTTCATCCAAACAGCTTCATCCACCTGCCAGTTCCAAACATGCCACCAGGCCCAAACTTTCTAAGGAGGTTTGCATAAGATCTGGGTGCTTCCTTCCCATGGGCACTTGAGCAATCTCTCTTCTGAAGCCTAAAAGCAGCCGAAAGAAAAGTAACTTAACAGGAAGTGGTTTTGAGGATATCTGCCCCCTCCACGCTCTGCTAAACAAAGGAGGTGACAAGTGGAGCCTGGAAAACAAGGGTTTGTAAGCAATAAATCAAGGCAGGCACAACCTGGGATGTGTTACTCAAGCCAGGTGCACATAGTTCAAATGCCAATTTCCCCTTTCTTTCCCCCGACAGTTTTCCCTGCTCAAAAATGTCAAACTCGTATTTTTAAGGAGGTCTAAGAAGATATTTCAGACAAGAACACTGTGCAAGAAGGGGAAAGGGCAAGAATCAAACCAGACCACAAAAAAGAAATTAATCAAGAGGCAGAAAGCACATGGGTATCAATCAGCAGCTACAGCCTTGCCACTTCTGGGTATTGAGATCTCAATTCCCCACTAAAAGCTTATCTGTGCCAGAAAAGCCCCCATTTATCAAGCCCTCAGCACTAATAAAGGGCTGCCACACTGTGCAATACACCTGTGCTGCCTTATTCGTGTACCTGGAATCAAATTGTGCTATTGTTGTGCCAGTCTGCCAGCAGCACAACCCAAGCCTCCCCACAGGCATGCCAGGATGAGTTAATGCTGCAAAACTTTCAGCTACATGGCCACAAAAGGCACATCTCAGCATGAGAGAATCTGTTTCCAGAGGACGTGGGAAGTCAGCCCAGTGGTACCTGTCCCCATTGTCCCTCTCCAGGGAGCTGAGCACGCTGACTCTCTGATGAGGAACATGGTTTGCATTGATTTTTAAAAATGTATTAAGTAACTGATGTTTTGAACCAAAACTCGAACTCCTCCACTTCGCAAAAACCCCAAGTTCAAAATAAAGCATTTTAATAACTTCAAAGATTTTTTTCCCAATCCTTCTCCATGATCAAAAACTCATCTAAATTGGTTTTGCCCAGAAGTTTTGATCTTGATGAATGAGTATTTCCCCTATGACAGGCATTTAATTAAGAGGTCCCAAATCAATTCTGAGAGGTTTCTTTTCCTACAAAACGTAATGTCTGCTAGCCCATGCACCTAGGGGTGTATGATGTGGGAGGTGGATAATTTTACCTGCTGCCAATTAGGAATGAGAGATTTGGAATTTACATTTAAATCTGAAATAAATAAAATGTTGCAGGCAGAAGTACAGTGTATTAGCTTGAAAGCTTCTGATGAGTCCTGGAGGACAACATTCAGCATTGTGCTCATTGTGCATGCCCTTCTCCAGCATGAGAAGGAAAGGGGTTTCAGAAAACCTCTTGTGGCCTCAGGAAAGGAGATTTGCTGTATTGTATCAGATGCCTCAGCAGCAGTTCAGCAAGTGGTCTGTAGTAAAACTGATCCCCACAAGGTGTTCTTGCAGGGTCACTTCACATTTTAAAGCACATCTAACAGATTTGGGTTTTTAAATTTTTTCTATGTACACATCCCTAAATTTTTCCAAGGACCTCTGAAACCTGTCCTTCAAATTTAGGCCAAATACCAATTAATTTTTTTCCTCTTGGACTCCCCCCCCCCACCCCCCCCGCCCCAAAAGTGATGCTTGTGCAGAACATATACAGGGAATTGCTGCTTCAAGTGGGGCTGCATAGCTGGGAAGTGGGATTTCACAATCAGTTCTGCATCCTCAGTCTGCATCACCTGGCATGGGGATCCACTGGGATCCTCTTCAGCACAGCTACTTTGGGGGTTTGCACCTTTGTACAGTGCTTAAATGAAGATGCTCTCATTGCACCAGAGCCATGAAGGCACTAAGAACCAGCCAGACTCTACTTTAATGTTTTTGTAACTCTGTCCCATTGAAACACTGAATCACAGAATCATTAAGGTTGGAAAAGCCCTCCAGGATCATTGAGTCCAACATTTTAACCACCATGCCCACTAAACCATATTGCAAAGTGCCATGTCCACTCATTTTTTTAACACTTCCAGGGATGGTGACTCCACCACTTCCCTGGGAAACCTGTTCCAATGCTTAAACATTCTTTAAGTGAAGAATTTTTTCCTAATGTCCAACCTATTTTCTTAGGTAATTCTCCCCCTTTCTGCACTGGCAGAGAGGCAGATTATAATCTGTATAATTGATACCTCAAAAAGCAATTCTGTTAGCTCTTGAGTGTTGCCTTGCTGTTCACAGTTTTTCAATGTTTTTAATTCTGTAGCTAAGAGTTCTCACACACTTTCTGTAAACATAAGCCATGTTATATCTAAACTGACCAAATGTTTTCATTCCTTCTCCTAAGGCGGAGAAATTTGATTGATCTCTCGTTTGGCCTATGTGGTTGAAGGGTGGTAATTGTCATTATCCAATCAGTGAAGTTTTCTAAAAGTGTATAAAAATAAAGAAGCCTCCCTCCTCGCGGGGTGCTTGGGCTCAGTTCTCTCTCTTTCAGAGCTGGTGTCTGTGTGTTCTTTTGTGTCCGCGTGCGACACTTGAGCAGTTATTGCCAACTCTTTATAGAGAGTATGCTGCGCACCAAGCAAAATAAAAGCAGGAAAGAGCAGGGACAGAGCTTGTCTGGGACATCCCTGTGTCTCTGCACACAAAGAGAGACCAGCCAGGAGGGCTCACAAACACCCAGTAAAGGACAGGGCAATCAGCTTTGGTTTTATCAGGGAGGACTAGAGAAAATCTAGGTCTAGAAGTTAGACATCTGTGCAACTACTGAGCAATCAGAACTGTTATTTAACCTGGATCACAGCATCTGTCCCTCAAGGAAGATGGAAAAATGATATCTCAGCTTTACTTCCTAGGGAAGTTGCCTATTCAGCAAGGTTTGACTTGCTGAAGTCAAATGTTACCCATGCAGAGGGAGAACTGGAAGAGGAGCTAATGTTATCATAGGAACTGCAATCCTAAGGCAGCAGGTGGGATTCCTCCCCTCTTAAAGAGAGACTTGAGCCTTAACTGAATGTGGTGAAGGCTTGTGCAAGTTTATCTGACCAGGCTTGCAGAGGTACTGACTTGGGGAGTGGATATTTTAGGTGCTGACCTGAAGAAGAAATTGTTTCCAGGTGAGGATCATGGGAGAATGAGTTTGTGCTTGCAGAAGTGTATCAGGGCACATGCTGGGCTGGGACTTTCTGTGCGAAGGAAGGAACAGTGAAGTCTGCTGCAAGAAAATGGCTAGACACATTAAAGCTTTTCATTAGCACTTTCTGATAAGATTATAAATATTCTGTATAATTGCCATTAGCTAGAGTGGCCAAAAGCCTGAAGTGGCAAAAGACCGTAAGTTCATTATAAAAATTATATGCAGAACACACATGAGAGGGGAATGCAGAAGATGGAAAAACAGAGCTGAGGAAGTTAATCCATTTCTTAAAAGAATCTTTTAATAACTCTAAAACCCACTGCACAAGTCCCAGTGTGGACCAGTTGGCCCCTTGCCACCTTCTCCTCCAGGGCAGTGGAAATGGGATCCATCAGCTCAGCAAGTCCCGCCAGTGAACAAAGGCCCCACTGCCAAGGTTTGCTGGCACCGGCACCATTCCCACAGCGCCTCCAGAGCGCAGGGCTGCCTTCAGCCCGAGTGTCCCTGCCTGGCACCAGCACCCACAGCTTTGTCCTCTTCCCCTCCCCGCTTCCCCCTGGGTCTTTGGGAGGCCTGGGCTGCCTGAGCCATCCAGGGGGTTCCCCCGCACACTGAGCCGCCCTCATTGTGCTCTGCCCCAGTGAGCACAACTAACAACCACAGTTTGCCTCCTTTAATTGAGGCTCTGAATAACTGGGAGCAAGTACCCAACCCCTCCAACAAAGGCAGAGTTCCCCTCGCCGCAGAGCACAGCTGCCACTCACGCTGGTCTGCGCTGGGATGTCACAAAAGTTGAGCTATTTTTGCATGGAAAGCAGCTATCACAAAACCCAGCTATGAGCAAATGGGGGCCAGCGTGAATTCCAGGAAAGTCCCCATGGCAGAGAGCATGTCCAGCCCTCCACACACCACGCTTGCTGAGCACCAGAGGCTTGGTGAAATTATTTTGCCCCGCAACAGGTTTTTCTAAGGGGCTGCAGAAGCCCAGAGGAATGACACACATGCTGGCAATGAAAATTACCGCAGAGGGTGTTTTTCAGCTCAGAATACAAAACAGATTGGCTTTTCTGCAGGCACTGGTAAGAGAAATACTAATTAGTACAAAGCATGGTGATAGGCCAACTCTCTTGCTTAGCTGCTCATTCATTAAAGTGAAATTAATCTGGATTTAGAACAATGTAAATGAGCGAGGAATGTAGCTGGGTGTTTTGTGTACACCCATTTGCTGCTGTTGCTGATCACAAAGAAACAAAGCCAAAAGCACAGCACAGGACACCTGAAAGTCAGCTCTATCCCTAATGACCAAGGCCTGCTATCGAACAGGCCTTCACATCAAACAGATGTGTCCTGTTACAGCTGTGAGCCCCCAAAACTCAGTCTGAGGATGTGAAGCCATTCAGGTGAACAGAGATCAATCCGGATAAAGCTCACACAGAAGCAGAAACAGGAAATAGGAAAGGCAGCCTGCCTTAAGTTCCCCATGTGGAGGGAACAAGACAGCCTAGGTGTGGTAAGCAGCGAGAAATCTTCACATATAACACAAGAAATCTGGAGAGGAACTCTTCACAGGATCAGGTAGTGACAGGTCAGGGGGAAATGGCTTCAAACTGAAAAAGAGTAGATTTAGATTAGATATGAGGATTAGGAAGAAATTCTTTATTATAAAGGTGATAAGGCCCTGGCATAGGTTGCCCAGAAAACCAGGTGGAATGGGGCTTTGAGCAACCTGATCTAGTCAAAGGTGTCTCTGGCCACAGCAGCGGCTTAGAACTAGATGATTTTTTAACTACTCCTCCATCCCAAACTGTTCAGTTATTCCGTGACTCTGTGATCACATTCTTGGCTTTGGCCATGAGGTCAGACCTTCTTTATTTCACTGAGCTTTTCATCCCAGCAACATTTTAGATGAGATTTCACAGGTAACTGAACCAAAGCCCAAATCCACATAGGAAAAAAGCCACCACAAAGAATGTGATTTGCCTAAGAACTACTTACAAACCTGATAGCTGTGCCACTACACGAAAAATGGCAACAGCATTTATGACTAGCTGAGGAAACTCCCACCCACCCCAAAATAGTGTAGCATGGACCAATGCTTCCACATTCACACATCCTGTCTGCTTTACAATGCTCAGCACTTCCACACTTCTATACAAACCAAACTCATTCTTTGGCCAGAAGGGCAGGAAGGCAGAGCCAAATTATTCTCCCTACTCCCATCCACCCAAAATTGGGATGCCACATTCCCACTGCCCATTAGGGAAAGGTTCCTGGCCTGGGACTCTGCTATTCCCTGAACCATGGCAGGTCATTGTTTAGAAAGAGCTCATTAGCACAGAGTGAACCCATCCCACCAAGTGTCCTGTGGGCTGAGGTGGGACAGTGCCAGGGCCCAGGACTTTTACTGGCAGTGGTGAGGCTTCCAAGGGCCGGTGCTGACACAGGACATCCCTCTGGGTGGCATTTCTCCTGGCTGCACTGTGTGTGCACATAAGAGTCGGGCCCTCCATCACTGCTGCTCAGCACAAGCATGCACAGAGATAGCTGGGGTATTCAAAGGGCTCCATCCCTCCATCCCAGAGCTCCCGTGGAGATATCCAGAACCAGCAGGGATTTGGCTGAGTTACTCAAGTGCTGAGTTACAGAGTTGCTGGAGCATGTCCAGAGAAGGGCAATGAAGCTGAGGAGGGTCTGGAGCACAAGTCTGATAAAAAGCAGCTGAGGGAGCTGGGGGTGTTCAGCCTGGAGAAAAGGAGGCTCAAGGCGATCTTATCACTTTCTGCAATTCCCTGAAAGGAGGCTGTAGCCAGGTGGGGGTGGGTCTTTTCTCCCAAGTAACAAGCAAGAGGACAAGAGGAAATGGCATTTCTTTGGGCAGGACATGCTTTTATATAGTGTTACAGAAAGAGGGAATTTTCATATGAGATAAGAAGACAAGGAAACCCCGAGTCCTTTCAAAGTTAGGCTTGATCCATCTTGGATCTGACTTTTTCCAAGCCATCCACTAGCCATCACATCATCAGATTCTCAAGGAGCTGACTGTCTTTATAATGATCCAAGGCCAGCTTCTCTTGAGTGATTCCCCCACTGCCTCTCTGGGAAGCAGATGAGTTAGGGAGAGTGATATGGACCCGGTGCTCCTGCTGGGAAACTGAGAACTTGCTCCCTGCAGTGATCACCACCATCAGTGTCTGACCCCTTTCCCTGGAAAGTGCTGGATATGTGGTGTTGTTTTCTGTGCCCATAACTGACTTGGGATTAGTTACTGAGAAACAGCTTGGCAGCCTTCCAGGCCGCCGCACAAGAAAATCACTCTATTGCCTTATGGCCAAACAAAGTCTACACTCTGTCTCTGATCACCTCCACTGGAGCACAGTTTGCCTTCTAATCAAAGGCCACGTTTTCCATCTTATTTTTCTTCCCATCTTCCACCCATGCCAGGGCCAAGATGCAAACATTCCTATATATGTAGACACTTAGGGATTAAAATATCCTTCCTCCAAGATCTGAAAGCTCGGAGTCTAATAGAGAGGTTCTGGTGGATTTTCTGCTGGAAGAAATCACAAGGAAAATACATTGGTAATCTCTCAACAAAGCTTTTTTATCCATCTCTCTGCTGGACTTGCAAATTTTACTGCTACAGAAGACTATGACCAGCACCAAGGCCCCTTGCACACGACATCAGACATCTCATATTCCACAGCAATATCTGCTCATTTGGAAAAGAATCTTTCCTTTCTCAGAAGAAAATGATGTTAAAGCCAGAAGTTTGAGGCCAAGATGAAGAAGACCTCATCTCTCACAAAGGCATCAGCCTGCATTTTAAAGAAGCCAGAGCACACTCTACCAGCCCCATAGGTGATCTTTTTTCAGGGATTAACTATGCTCAGTTAGAAAAAAATTAATCTTACATGTCCCTTAAGAAGCAGCCTCTAGTTTCCACTTTTGTCTTGCTGAAGGGATTCAGACAATCAGTGCAACAAATTTTAACACTGATGATGTGCCCTCTATTTCCATGTTTCCATACTTCTCCAAGGCAGCATGGGTACTGATGGTCATATCTCCTCATATATTCTTCCACAGGTGATTTGGGAGTTTTGATCATTACCAGTGCCTGTGTTTAATGTGGTATAAATTTTCTTAGTCAGTGCAAGTTTATGTACAAGTCCAAATAAAAGAGTAATTTAAAGATAAGATTCAGTGTCATGGTTCTCTTGACATCTTGCACAATCCTGAGCAAGCCCAAGTTCCCATCACACGGTATCTGCCCAGACAAAAATACAGCTGCACATGTACATCCAATCTATTATTTGCATTAACTTCTTTGTACATGCAGCTAGGACATCAACCTGTGGGAGCAAGTCCAGAGGAAGCCACCAAGTTGATTAGAAGGATAGAGCATCTCTCCTATGAGCAAAGGTGAAGAGAACTGGGATTATTCAGGAGGTAAAGGGAAGGCTTTGGGGTGACCTGATTGCAGCCTTTTAATAGCTGAGAGATGGAGAGAGACTTCAAACTGAAAGACAGGAGGTTTAGATTAGATATCAGAAAAAAAATGTTTTACTCTAAAGGTGGTGAAGCACTGGGACAGGCTGACCAGAGAGGCTTTGGATGCCCCATTCCTGTCAGTGTTCAAGGCCAGGCTGGATGTGATGCCTTAGGTTTTAACTTCCATATTTTTCAAATCCTGTACTGCCTAGTGTGTAACTCTGAAGTTTCGTGCGGCCTGTTAGCTGCTGTTCTCTCATGCTGGTTAGACATAACAAACCCTCTCTAGGTTTGCTCTCCAAGGACCCCTAGTTTGTCCCAGGCCCCAAAATGTGTAAACTAAAAGCCTTTGCAAAGGGGGGTGCAAACTTGGGGTGATTACATCATTAACTGAAATTATAATTGGGGAATTAACCCTGATATGAAAATGGACCAAACCTTTAGAAGTGTGAAGAAGCCATGACCCAGGGTCCATCTTGGGTGTAGCCTTTTGACTGCCCAAGGTGTACCTTTGAAGGACCTTCAAATAAATACCTACTTTTACTCTCTTATTTTTGTCTAGCCTCTGTTTTTAGGTAGCCACTTCAAGGCATCAGATGGAGCTGTGAGGAACCTGATCCAGTGAAAGGTATCCTTGTCCATGGCAGGAGGTTGGAAACAGACAATCTTTAATGTCCCTTCCAACCCATTCTATGATTCTATAATAAACTTCCAAATGTAATTGCTTTTGAGCTAATGTTGCTGTGGTGTACTTTACTAGAACCACTCCCTGAGCTGGCCCATTTTAATCAAGAGAGGATCTACCTCCCACAGCTGGAATTCATCACTTTATGCTCCACCTTCATTAAAAAGAGCTGCCATAGCAGAATGAATGAATCCAGCAGGGAAGGTGAAATGCTGCTTGGCAGAATCACAGGGGAGTAAGCACTGTGTTGTTTTCCTTGGCTAAAGTTAACATTAACTATTTCTTCATGCTATCACCCTGGCACAGCTCCTCCTCACCTACAAACCCAGAAGTGTAGGGAGAATCAAACTCTACATCCAGCCTGGAATTCCAGACAAAAGTGAAATGAAAAG
The DNA here is from genome assembly GCA_013400235.1 of Oriolus oriolus. NCBI lineage: Eukaryota > Metazoa > Chordata > Aves > Passeriformes > Corvidae > Oriolus > Oriolus oriolus. The sequence goes on from VXBT01005971.1 coordinate 88,351, forward strand.
CTCAGCCCAAGAGCAGGAAAACACACAGAAAATGTTTTCTCTTTACTGGCTTCAGCTGCTTTTTCATAGGTCCCACCAACCCTAAGAAAATCATCAACGTGTCAAAAAAAAACCCAAACCACCAAAAACCCAACAAAACTACAGGAATTACTATGTAATTATAGATTCATTGCAGATATATGTCTACACTCTCTACTTTCCCATTCAAAATTATATAATTAAACATCTACTGATTCAATGAAACTCAGTCTGTACTATTCTGAAATTAGGACACTCACCTCCCCCTGTGGGAGCACAGATCCACCCAGCATGAATAGCATGTTTATCCACCCCTGTGGTTTCCATTCCCTAGATTTTATTTGTGTTAACTGAGAGAAAATCACTCCATTCACTTCCAGTTATATATATATATATATGTGGATGTGTGCACATATACATACATTTAAAAAAAAAATGTGTATGCTATAAAAAGAACTGAGTCCAGAAGAGAAGAGAAGAAAATAAAGGATGCCTGTACTCCAAAAGAGGCTTATTTAAAGGATGGATTTTGGGGGATGCTTTAGTCCATGGGCATAGTGGAGTACCTCATCAGTGACCATTCTTCACCAGAAATCCACAATGAGATGAGCAACCAGCCCCTTCCATGTAGTGACTTGATCAACACTTCATCCCCTGCTCAGTTTGAACCCATCCAGTCACAGGAAAAAGTCATAAGCCTCTGGGACAAAGCAGATGAAGGGGAGAGGGCCCTTGGTGCCTTCAGTCCCACTGTGCTCTGGTGACAGCAGGTTACTTGGAAGCTTATTCTGTAATGAGGGGTGATGGGGGAAGAAAAAACACAGACAAAACAAACTCTGTGACTATGAACTTATTGACATCAATTTACTTGCTCTCCTTGGCATTTCTCCCTCTCACTCCACCACAGAGTTACGGGTAGAAAACACTTTTCCTGAAAAGCTATTCTTCTGTGCATTTTGTGGTGAAGGGGAGACAATTATTGAGAAGGAAAAAGGAAAGAACAGAAGATGAAAGGGTCAGCCTCGCAGAATTACAGCCTCAAGTGCTCCTGCACCGTTCCTGAACTGCACCAGCACAGCCGCAGCCTGGCACCACACTGGAGGTGCCTGTCAGGCAGCAGTGGAAGAGATGTGAGCACAAACACCATCCAGAAACCTACGGAGCCAGCCCAGGTCCATCTTGAGAGCTGGGCTGTGCTGAGCACACTGAGAAGGTGTAGGGACACCCCAAACTCCACCCCTGCCCCCACAAGTAAAACCTCCACATGCAGCCAGCAGTGAGGAACCATCTCCTGAGAATTTCTACATTTCTTTCACATACCTTCCCCACTGGCAGGACAGGCACTCTTTTAGGACTAAGAGGCTGGATCTGTATGGCCCAATGTGCATCTTCATCACACCTGAGTGCACCAAACCCCTCATGGAAAATCTTCAGAGTGCCCGACAAGGAAGGGATTTGCACCATGTGCAAGTCTGTTCAGCCAAGGTTTATTTCTGAGTCCTTTTACTGCCCTACTGTGTGAGCTTAAGAAAACCACTGGATTCACTAGAAATAACTCAGAATGTCTGTAAATAGCTGCATAAAGTCATGACAAGTCAGTCTAATACTTTCTCAGATGTTTGGTTAATTAAACATTTATTGTCTTGCTCACTACTTGTTCGTGGAAAATAATTAGCAGTGAGATATTACTGAGCATAAACACAGAGGAGTGAAACTACTATATACTCCAAAATAGAAATTAATGCTTTAGTTATAAGATAAACTAAAGAACCAAAAAAAAAAAAAAAATAGGGAAAAAGGAAGGATCTGAACAAGGAAGGAATATTCTTGACCCTGTGAGACTAAGAGATGTTTTTCAAAATTTCAGTAGCACCTAACATTTTATGGTCAAGGCATGTGCCCACAGAAATCAAAGCAAAAAGCTGAGAGACTTTTCTTTATTACAGGCCCCCTAGAACAAATAAAAATATCGACCTCCAAAGCCAAATTACTTATAATCAACTCAAAAATAGTTTGCAGAGATGAATGTAGTGGCAGGGTGCAGCAACCCATCCACTAATTCTATTTATTTAGAGTTCCTATGCTGTTTTCTTGTGCTGCCAGCAAGCACACAGGACAGTATTTTAAACTAAATAATAGTATGCGAAAGGATTTATGATGAAAAAAAAAATCCCACCCACTGGGATAAACTCCTAATTATAGATGATAAAAATCCTTGATTCTGAGCCAGTCACACATTAAAGAGATTCCTGTGCACCATCTCACATGGCGTGAAGCCGCAGTGTCTTACAGCTTGTAAAGCTGTGAGCACGTAAATACTCAGCTGGTGATAAATACATTATAAATATAATATTAGCCCAGGAAATTAATTCTTCAGGATATTATCAAGGTCACTACAAAGAACAGTTTATCAGGCAGGTAAATTAGACAGGCATCTGCTTCTATGCTTGCTAATAGAAATCAGAACAGCCAGTGGAAACGACGTTGAATTTTTGAAAGATTTGCAGTTCTGCAAATGTTACACTTGTCTTTAAACAACTTTGTTAAAAATCAACATGCATGACTCACTATTCCAGCACAGAGCTCTGATAGCTTGGAGGAATAGTTAGCAGATACATCCCTGAACAAACTAACACAGTAAATTTTCCAGTAAATTTTGCTTTATTTCGTGAGTATTATACACTCACAATTCAACTAAGACTCATATCCTACTCATTACAAGCAAGGATAATGATGATTTCCTTCAGTTTTTATACTCTGTTACCCTTTTCATTAGAGCCATTAGCTCTGATAGAGCCACAGGTGTAGAAGTGGGGTTATTTGTCTGGAAAGGGAGTGGTCATTGCAGGTTGTCAATAAGCTGGTCTAGAGAAGGAACATTATGGCCAACATCTGCCCTGAAGCAAAACTCTTGGGACTGGACACAGCCAAAATATGTAGGGAAATATGGTGTCAGGAACTGAAAACAATGGATATCCAGTTTCCTGGTCTAGACACCTAAGTGACCTTTCCGAAGTGCCTGGTCTGTGCAGCGTGCTGCACCAGAGAGTATTGAGACTGAGTTTCAGGAGTCTGTCACTCAAAGGCTGGTCTGGATCATTTCAGTCCCCCAGAGACTGTTAATCCTGAGCACATCGCCTCTCTTCCATGAGCCTTCTTACATGTGTTATGTTTATATATGAGTCAAAACATCTGAGACAAGCCATGCTCGGCAATAACAAAAACATCTCTACATTGTCAACACTGTGTTCAGCAGAAACTCATCTCCATACCAGCCACTGTGGAAAAAATTAACTCCATCCCAGCCAAAACCAGCACACTACTGCAGAGGTGCCGTTCACACATCTTGGGCTACACTGTATGCTGGAAGAGAGATTAGGCCTTGTCGGCTGAAGAAAGAGCCTCGTTCTCAGACCCAGAGGTGACCCTGGGATTACAGCCAGGTCACCGGGGATGGGCTGAGAGAGCAGTGGCTGCTGGACAGTGTCAGCCCTATGAGATGTGATAATTGCAGTTTCTGACCTTGTAAGGTATTGTTTATCCTTCACCATAATAGGCAATGTCTGGGAAATACTCCAGGTGATTGGGGGACACTGAGGTGAACATCTTTCCTGTTTATATGAGGTGATTTCCTGTAGGTACTGGTATTTAAGGGAATTTCTGATGCGCAATAAAGTCTTTGCATTTTTACCACCATGTTGCAGAGTCCTTGCCCATGCGTGAATACTGCAACACATACACTTCTGCAAATGGCACCTAGAGTGAATTCAATAAAAATTTGAATAAATCATAGAATCATAGAATGGTTTGGTTTGGAAGGGACCTAAATGATCATTCAGTTCCAAACCTGCCATGGGCAGGGACACCTTCTGCTAGACCAGGGTACTCAAAGTCCTGTTCCACTGGAACCTGTTCCAATGCCTCACCACCCTCAAAGAGTTTCTTCTTACTATCTAATCTAAATTTAATCTCTTTCAGTTTAAAGCCATTTCCGTTTTTTCTATCAAATAATAATCAGATAAGAAAGATTGTTTAATTACCTCAACCGATACTCAGAACTCCACTGGCTCAAAGTCATTTACCAGCTTTCAAATCCCATTCATAGCAGGATGAATTTACCCCAGCAGTTCTTCCACTGGGTTGTTCACCAGGTCCTCCAAGTGAATTTTTAGCTTGTCTGTGTGGGAAGACAACCAGGATGCACCAGCAACATGGGTTTGGTTAACATTCGAGCTGGTCTGAGCTGGCATCCTTCCCATTTTGGTTCCAGTAAAGTGCAGTTTGGTTTGGGGTCTGACTTTGTCACAGTGAGAACTGGAACGATCATTAAGCACAAGTGGATTCACGCTTCAATTAACAACAGCAACAAAAAAGCTATTAGCTGCAAAGGTATCTTTCAATAATAGAAATTCAAAAAGCTGTCTCTGTTACTCTTAATTGTATTGCAGCCATTAGTTGTTTCTTAAAGCATTATCTCCTTGCTATAAATGAGTCAACAGACTGCAGCAGGTAATATCACAGCACAAGTCACTTCAAGGACCAATTTATCACAAGATTTAGGAACAAGCCAAGGATAAGGGAGAGGGAACCATTCTTCTCACAGGAGTAGTCCTTTAGGGATTAAATAAATTTGGCAGTGCAATGTTTGACCCTAAGCACATGGCAATACTTGATAACAGCTCTCTAAACTGACATTGTCTCCTTCGACTACACAAATCCTGCAGCATCAGGCAGCTGGGGGAGAAATGCAGCACTTCCACCTCACCTTGCAACCACACTGGCCTGAATATCCATCAGTAATATAAATTTCAGCAGACTGATGAAGCATAAAGGCATAAAGAAGCAAATATTATTGTATTCCCAGAATGTGGCAGGGAAAGGTTCAACTCTTTTGCTTCTGGCTGTCAAAGTGAAGAATCCAATGAGAAAGTTGTATAAGAACTCTCAAAAGTGAATGAAAAGAGAGAGGCATTCAGAGGTTGAATCATGTCACCTGTCTTGAACAGTCGTCCTCAAAAAAGATAAAACATTCTCTTGAGATGTCTGCCCCTTTCCACTGACTATCAAAAGAGCACGGACAAATAACTTTCAGGCTACTGTAGTTAGATGATATGAATCCCACCAAAGATACTTGAATATAAAGATTCAAGTTGTCAAATTTTTAAATTCTATTTATGCTTTTCAGTTCTGATACAACATCAGTCTTCAACTCAGAAACACCCTTTGGTCTAAGCTATTAGAGTCGTTTGCCACAAAGCTTTAGGCACTATTAACTAAAATTCTGCTGCACCATCCCACCTGTGTCATATTAGTATTGCAGCCTCTCACAAAGATTTTGCATCTTCAGTGCCAAAAAAGAGAGGCTTTTACAGTAGATATAGAACTAATATATGCTATCCATCTTGCTGTAAAACCCTGGAGGAACAAAGCACAGTGATTCTATGGCAGTGTAGCTAAATGAAGCCTCGCCCACAGGTGGTGGATTGGGTTGATTTTGTGTCGTTACTTTGCAGTAAAAATGTCCTGGTTTTCATCCTCTCTAGAGCTTTAACATGTTATATCTTAATCTACGTCACTGTAGAAAAAGACTGATGCTTCAGGCTGACAGGAGGTAGGTTTATTTTTCAGAGTTTGTATACACAGAAATAAATATCTTATACACATTCACACACATGTATATGTATTTTCTATATAAATTACTTTGTTTCCTGGAGTACAGATGAAGTTATACCCAAACTGACACTGAATGTTGACTATTAATCCATAAGGAAATGAATGGAGTTTAGGAACCTGATGTCCCATGACCCTGCTGTTCAACAGTCAAGGACAGCAAGTGACAAAATTCACCTTATCTAATTGAGCTACCTTCCCTGAAAGACGCCTTCCCTACTTCTGGCCAGGATTAGCAGCAGTACTCACAGTTCCCAAAATATACAGCATGCCAAAAAGCATTTAATACAGAACTTAGAACTATTCTCCACCATTTTTAAGTACATTGATACAGTAGAGCTTGCAACAATTTCTTAATTCCATTTTAAAGAACTTAATTAGTACTTTATCAAAAAGCAGTTCTCCAAGGTGTCAGAGTACTCCCACTGCTTTTGCTTCACATCACAAACAAGCTTACTGATTTGAAAAGGAATTTGGTATTTGGGTGTAACTTGTAGGGAACTTGGTGGGATTGAATCACTAACCCCACAATTTACTTACAAAAATAGCCCACAAGTCAAACCACACTGCAGCTCTACCACTGAGGAAGAAATATTCTTAACAGACTGGTGCATTACAATTCAGTTTTGTTTGTTGGCTTGGTTGATTTAAAGAAGAAAAAAGTGTCGAAATTCAGTGGCATTTACAAACATCTACGGAAGAAAGGATGCACCACTTCATATTACCAAGGGATGAGAAAGGAAGTCATTGTGTCATTTGAGTTTGAACTCCAGTAATAACATGAATATCTCTGTTGCAGAGACACCATACAAGGTTTACAGATATCATAGATCTGTTCAACCAGATGCCCCATCCCTGGGAATGTCCAAGGCCAGGCTGGATGAAGTTCTGAGCAACCTGGGATAGTGGAAGGTGTCCCTGTCCATGACAAGGGAGTTGGAATGAGATGATCTTTAAAGTCCCTTCCAACCCAGGCAGTTCTGATTTTATGATCTACCTACAGCTTCAGAATAAGCCCTTAAAAGTTAAATGCCCAGCTTTGCTTTGGTCCTGATCACAGAAATAAATAACACAGGCTTCTAAAGATAGCTCAGCTGAAGACAGAGCTGGAAGCAATGGTTTCATTCCAGATCTTAAAAATAGGTGGTCCTGCCCATTTTGTTCCAGGTGTTAATGTGACAGCTTATCTAGATCTGAACACAGTTTTGGTTTTACAGTTCAGTTCTGCCTGTGAAATTGTTTCCAAAATCAGTTTAATTATTAGAGGATGCAAAGACCTTGATTTGCAACCATGAAAGGTCACAAATTTTCCGGTTAATCTATTTGATGAGAAAGCCGAGTTTTCGTGCCAAACCTTTTCCCAAGTGTCACAGGCAGCCCATGACCAGCAATCACTGCATCTTTCCATGAAATCCAGGACCTGCCATGGTACCTCCAAGCTCCCTCATTAGGCCAAATCATAGGCAGCTCTCATTACAGTTACTCCTCACAAGTCCTTGAGGCTGGAATTTGTGGATCCAGGAGCTAAAAAAACCCACCAACCCTGAGAGACCAAGCTCACCATTGCTATAGTGGGCTTACGGAAATATTCATTTTATAAGAAGCTGGGGGTTTCAGGAAACCCACTGGGTTTTAGAAGTATAATATGTTATGATGGGACCTTTAATACATTGCCTGGGTTTTGCATGCTCTGACATGGATTCAACATTTTCTATCATTTTCTGTAAATTCTACCAGCTACATCAGGAGAACTGGGACTGACTCTCCATAGCACCTCCCCAGACTTTCCCCATCCCAAACAGAACTACATCCCCAAATTGAGGGAGAGCAGAGGAAATCTTTAATTTGCAGGTGCACCTAAGCATAGTAGGCAATGGTTTACTCCATTTATAGATTGTGCTGGAAGTTACCATTAGATTTTGATGTGAATAGTCACATAAAGCATAAAAATTAACTACAAGGCAGGCTTGGAACACTAAGACTTTAAGTAAGTGGTGTCCTTTCAGTTTGAGGTCAGTTTAGGGGTTGTTAATGAAGGAGGAAGAAAGGCCTGACTGTACAAATCTGCAGAAATAGAAGGTGTTTTAGATTCGTGAAGGCTACATGCCAAGGGTTTTCTCCTCATAGCTTTGTTTTTCTTGGACAGAAAAGCCTGTAACTAAGCCTAAAGCCTCAGAGGTTTTTAAGTACCTTGCCCTGGTCTCCTGCTGACCATCTGGCCATCTTCAGAGGTTATTCTTTCTACTGAACATTCCTCAGCAGTCCATCAGACAGCAAACACCAAGAGAGACAGTGCTGCCCCAAGGATGAGAAGTCTCTTTTACCCCATCATTTGGATTCCACTGGAGCAGAGAGAAAACCTCCTTCTGATTGCAGCTGGAGAAGTATTGGGCTCCACAGATGAATTTTGAAAGTGCTGAGAATCCACAGCTCCTGCAAAATCAATGAGGGCTGCAGACAGTGTTGAAAAACAAGCTACTTCCAGCACATAAAAATATGTTCCAGCTTTTTGCCTGCTCCTATTTCTGTATTTCTCCTTCACTTCTACATTATTTATAAATGGCTTCCATAGTCACCAAATTTCCCCCCTTTTTTTTTCTCCAAACAGCACTTTACTTTTTCATAAGATGCCATTTCTCTTGGCTCTGAGATCCATGCTTCCCCTGATTGTTTCAATATTTCTTTCTAAATCTGGGACTTACTTTTATCTGAGTCTTTGCCTTTACAATTAGTTTTACTGTACATCAAATATTGTTCAGAGAGCTTTCTTGTCTGAAATGAAAAGTAACTTATTACAATCTAGGGGAGATGTTATCAACCAGCCTGACTGTGTGATTTCAGACAAGATGTTATTGGCAGTCCAGAGATTCACTGCTTTACATAAAGTGATTGCCTGTGGTTTATGATACTACTATTTGTCTGTAACTGCTAAAGAAAGAAGCTAAAGATAAGAAAGGCAAGTGCAAAAGGTTTAATTGATCTCATTTTATTATATTCCTATCTTCAGAGTCCCATATTAATATTCCCAGTGGTCTGTATGAAGCTGCAGGTTTGGAACAGACTCCTTTTCTCACAAACTGCATCAAAGAAAAGAAGTAAAACCATTTTCTGTCACAGACTTGTTTCTAAAACTCTGCTTTTTGGATGACTTTTGGATTCATATCTTTTCTCCCTCACCAAAGAAGAAATCAGGCCACAGATGCTGAAATATCCTCATCACCTGAAGGCAGTGTCTAAGACATTGCTTTTTGCAACGCAGAAGGGAAGGAAAATAAATCAATAAATCACTTTCTGAAACTCTAACAGAGCTAACATCCGTTCTGGAGGAGAGAAACTGCCCGGGTGCACAGAAATATCAAAGTGCTGCCTGGAGGCACTGACAGACAGTCTGTGTCTAAGTGAAGGTGGTGGCAAGCTTGCTCATCCCTCCTACCAACAACTCCCAGCAAGATGCTCGCAGCCAGACACAGCGTGTCTGAGGAGGGAGAACTCTGCCATCCCTCCCTGAACAAACAGGAGCCGAGGCCGTAGTAAAACAGCAACTATTACGTGTACTGGGAAGCCTGTTTAAAGAAAATGGAACAGGATCCTGAGGAGATCCATCTGCAGTGGGATATTTTTGTTAAGCAAGCTGTTTATTCAAGGCAAGCAAGTTGTGCTGAAGCCTAGAAGTGGAGTTTGAATGGGAAAAACCTGTCCAGCAATCCACTTTATGCACACTTAAACCAGAGAAGAGCAGAGCACAGGCTCAGGTTTGCATTGGGAGCACATGAAGGATTTTCCTCAGTTTTCTGAAGTCCTTAACTAATGTTCATCAAGCTGATATGAGCTAACACTGCACCAAAGGACACAATCCAGGTCTTCTGCTCCTAGTTAGCTGTTCTCACCTTGTGCCAGTTCTTCACCTGGGACAGTGTGGTGAACTAAATCTGAGTAAAAATTAATCCAGGAAAGAAAACAAATATTCATTGGCTCCCAGCTGTAGATCATGGTGGGGCCACACAAATGCATGTGCTGGCAGATGGGAGAAGGAAGTTAGGAAGAATAAGATTTTCTTTTGTAGAAGTGGGGCTGGTCATGAAAGAGCACTGTTGCAAATCTCAGAGTAAATCTTTTCACTTCAGAGTACCAAGCAAAATAGGAATTTATTGAAAATCATATCATTGTTTAGGTTGGAAAAGACCTATAAGAACATTGAGTCCAACCATTAACCCAGCACTGCCAGGTCCACCAATAAACCATGTCCCAAAGTGTCGAACCTACACAGCTTTTAAACCCTTCCAGGGATGGTGACTCCACCACTTCCCTGGGCAGTCTCTTCCACCGCTTGACAATCCTTTCAGGGAAGAAATTTTTCTTAATATCCAATCTAAATCTCCCCTGGTGAAACTTGAGGCCATTTCCTCTTGTCCTGTTTCTTGTTCCCTGGGAGAAGAGACCAATCCCCACCTGGCTACATGCTCCTCTCAGGGAGTTGTAGAGAGTGATAAGATTCCTCCTCAGCCTTCTTTTCTCCAGGCTGAACATTCCCTGCTCCCTCAGCCACTACTCAGAGGACTTGTGCTCAAGACCCTTCACCAGCTTTGATGCCCTTCTTAGGACATTTGCAACATTTAAATGATGTGGAGATGACGCGGTGCCAGAACTGTAGCTGTGATCTGGGAAAAGTCACTTCTGCATGATCTGTGGAGGAACTGAGGGACAACCAGTAGCCATAGCTCATTCCCAGAGTTCAAGGCTGCCTGCCAGAAACCAGCTCTGGAACCATTTCTCTCTAAGATGGCGATGACTGGACCAAGTGGAAAATTAGATCTGAGAGTTTCAGACATTTGATTTGAAAATAAAACATTCTGTAAGAGAAAAATATATCTGAATATCTCTGCTGTGCTTCCTGGAGCCAAAAGACACTAGGCAGTCCTTCAACTAAATGGCAGAAGACCACCACTAAATAAATACTTTGTCTCCTCACATCCATGAAAAGTCTTTCTTTTTCTTTAGTTTCAAGCAAAGGATAAATCAGTTGGAAACCCTGTCACAGACCTTTTATGCCTTCACAGGACACTGCAATTAGCCAGAAAATATGATGATGAAAGGATGAGTGATCCTGTCATCTGTAACATGAGTGATTGCTAGAAGTTGGAGATGTTACAGAGTTTGGGATAGGCACCACTGCAGCTGTGGGAGTAGAGCAGCAAGAAGCAGCAGGACCTATCAGAGGTGACATCAGCTGGGTCACCGCCCAGCTGCAGCTTTTTAAAAAGCAGCAGTTGTCTGCTGAGCTTTTAACAGACTTCCCAAATCATCTGAAAGTCACTAGATTTTCAAGTGATGGTCAAAATCTTAGTACCTGCACTTAACCTAGACATCTTCTTAACCTGCAAAATTTGGAATATACCCTTAGGTGTTGATATGTTCCAATATTTCAGTATTTTTGTGAGATTTGACTGTACCAATAAGTCTCTTAGGGGGTGTCAGTCAAGATATGGCAATTCAGATGCCTACCCTTTGCCATGGTCTCTGTGCATAAGGTGCTTTTTAACACTGAAGGCCAAGAAGAAACAGCTTGCTGTTCTTCTGTGAGTATATAATGAACCTGGGCAAAGGCAACCTCAAAAAAAGACATTTCTGAAGCTTTCAGACTATTCTTTTGCCGAGCGTTCAAGGTGTTGCCTTGAAGGCTGGAAGCCTTTCCTCATCAGTAACAGAACAGTGGTAGCATATGTCTTATGTTTTATGCACTTCATACACTACCCAAAGTCAACAAAGATGTGTAAAAATAGAAATATAAATGTTGTGAATCATCTGGACATGTGACTGCTTTTGATGTGCCGGTTTGGGCCAAATTTGGAGGAAAATATCCTCTGATAGAAGGCAATTACAGCTGCCCCTCCCCCACCAGGTTCGGGAAAGAAATATTCCCAGAGGAAAGTGAAGAAAAAACTATTTATTTAACAAACACACAGGAGGAAAAAAAGAATAATAATGCCAAAGAATAAACTATCTCGCTGTGGAGAGAAAACCTGGAAGATTTTTAAAGTCCTTCTGTGGGTGCGGTCTCTCTCCTCCTCCTTCTCAGAGCCGGGTCGGCGTGGACCGGGGTAAGGTCTCCCAGTGAGGTTGTGTTGTTCTGGTGTTTTGAACAAGTCCAGAAGAGAAGAAGAAGAAACAAAAGTCCCAGGAAAACAAAGTTTAACTCTCTGTCTCTCTCTCCGAAGAAACAGAGCTGAAAAAAAACCGTCCAAAAACCCCAGAAGCAGGGTGCTTCCTCCCCGCTCCGCTCCCTGCAGAAGCACACACCGAGATAGCCGTGTCCTTGGAGCACAGAACTGCTTTGAAAAAAGTTCATCTGGCTTCTTTAATCTCGCATCCAGTTTTTAGAGGCACAGAAAGGCACAGGATTCATATCTGGGCAATGTGGGATACAACATCATAAAGCCACCCCAAGACAATATCTTATCACAGGCCTCATTAAATCAACTGAAATCAATGACAAACCATTGGTACCAAGCCATTTTTGAAGCAATTCAGCCTCATCTCCTTCTCTTTGTAAAGCATTTGAGATTCATGTGATGACACTCCTTTGGTCTAGTATATTTTTAAATATTCCATAACTGCCTGTTGTTATTCCTACAACATATAAGCAGGAACTGTATTTAGGAAGCATGTAGCATCTCTGGAATTTTTAGCAGAATGTATCTCTCCTGCTTTCCTGTGAAAGCATTACCCATCCTTGCCTGCCAACTATAGTCCAGAATGTAATGGAGATGTGTGGCAAAAATACCTCCCCCTGCCGTGATGTCCTACTGAGCAGACATGTTATTTTTTGATTATGCTATGCTGACTGCCACAAGATCAAATGAAAGCTAAAATGCTACTAATGCACTCAGTGACTCTTAGCAATGTTCTTAGCAATAAATTCAGTCAAATATAGCAAGATGGAATGACAGAGTCTAGGCCAGATGTCCAGGGAGACCTGAGATAAGCAATTCTGAACAGCTGCTGGCGTGAAATCCAGCATTTGCAACACTTCACGACCCTTCCCATTTCAGTACCAGGACTGGAGGACTCATCAACAGGCAGTACAAAAAAAAAACTTCCTCCCATTTCCGCCCTTTGACTGATGTGTCTCCCTGGAGCTCACAGGGGATTATGTCTATTAAAACTCCAGCTTGGCTGTGGCAGAATATGCTTTTGTCTCAGAATGTGCACAAAATAAACAGCAGCTTGGCATGTGCCCTGGTCACGTTTTCCACCCACCCTGTGGTTTGTATGTTCGTGTTTTATGCAGTGCTGTCATTAAAACCACTGAAAGTTAACTGCAACAGCTGTTAAAATTTGACCTTCTAAATATGTAGAAGGTCTAGCCATCACAATGAACTCCTTTCCTGTTCCTGCTGTATTAACATAGAATTTAGTAGTGGTACATGCACAAGAAATCACTTGGTCCTGTTCTCCATCTCCGTTCTCTCATCCCCCAAACAGTTCTACCTCGCACATGCAGGTAACAAAAATTTAACTGATCTCTACCACAGTATTTCTGCTGGAGGTGCTCTCACTACCTCATCCTCTGTTTCAGCAAGATTTTCATGGTTTTTTAGACCTGATCTAAACATCATGCCTCTCAAAAGCTTTCTGCATGCAAAGCAGTGAATTAAATAAGTATGATAACACTGATTCTTGCCAAAGAGCACTTTCCCTGTTTTAGATGTAGGAAGAAAAGATTTAGTGAAGCCTTTGGGAGAGTGTATACAAGGGGAGAAAAGTTTCTATGCAGGAGAAATTGCAGTCAGAGGTGAGAATATATGAGAGAAAAAGCTGAGCAGGCACAGAGCTCAGTGCAGGAGGGTCAGGAGGTGCTCCAGGTGCCAGAGCAGAGACTCCCCTGCAGCCCCTGTGCAGCCCATGTGAGGCAGCTGTGTCCCTGCAGCCCATGGAGGGCCATGGGGGAGCAGAAATCCACCTGCAGCCCGGGGAGGACCCCATGCCAGAGCAGGTGGATGCCTGAAGGAGTTGTGACCCAGCCCTTACTAACTCCAGAGCAAACTCCTGGCAGGACCTGTGGACACATGGAGGGAGGAGCTCATGTCAGAGCAGGGAAAGAATGTGAGGAGCCCTCCCCCTGAGGAGGAAGGAGCAGCAGAAACATATGATGAACTGACCACATTTCTTACTGAGCTCACTAGTGCAGGTAGAAGCGAACACCTTGGAGAGTGACTCTCATCATATTCAGGATGAAGGATGCTTCCAGTGGTCCTTTGCAATCGAATGAGAAGTGTTAGGCTGGCATGTGTGGACACAGGATGGGCTCAGCAAGCCACAGACAGATGGTATTATACTCTGACAGGCCGGTAAAGGATTTTTTGAGTAGACAACAAATGATGACCCAGGTACAAAGTGGAGAAAACACTTGCTTTGGGAAAAAAAAGTAAGAGTTCCAAAGGAAAATCACATTTTTGGTGTTCAGCAGCTGCAGCAGGAAGCTGAGCTGATCAAGTGTGCCAATCAGAAAGGTTTACCCTCCTCTATCACAGCCCAGTTATGTGCATGATTACGTAAGATTTTCACAGAAAAAACCCCAGGCTCCTCCAGTCTGCATAGCTTACAATCATTATTCCCCATGACTTCCATTTGTATTGGGATTACACCATCTATTACCCATTTATGTTCAGGCTAAAAAAGCAGTCACATCTTGATATTGCTGGGCAGTGTCAACTAGACTCTGCCTGTTTGTGCTTGTCACTCTCTAAGGACCCTACATAAGCCCAGAGCTTTTTTCTTACAAACAGAAGTCACAGAATGCAATAACAGATCTTCACAACATCAGCTACGAGGCCTGTTCACAGTAACCACAACACACACTGCAAAAAGCAGCAAAACCAGCAGCTTTCACGTAGTCACTAAGAACAAGAGTGATTTATCAGTGGTGGAGGAAGAACAGGCTGTGTGATTGCTGTTCCTGTTAAAGCGCTGGGAGATACCAGCCATAATGCCATTCCCATCATGTTCACCAAGGAGCTGGAAACTCAGTGTCGTTTATTCAGTGCAAATCCCCCACACTTTTCTCCACTAAAAGGCATTCAAGACATCATTAATGCTTATGCTGTTGGCAGCCAGAGCACTAGACAGCACCAGTTGTCAGTAGAGTTGAGATGCTGAAAGGCAGAAAAGCACAAACATCCCTTTGCTTCCTTAAGGATCACTCCCAGCAGCATCCAGAGCATTCTTTTCACAGTACAATGCCAGAAAATAAGGGGGAGAAAAGATCCTATATAAAATAAACCAAAATCTGTGTATAAATAAGATGTCACTATTCAAATTCAGTAGTCCAAAATATTATAAAGTAATTGAACTGTATCTGAACCAAAAAGGAATTCACAGTTTGCTCTAGAAGCTGACCTATATTTAATACTGACTTGGGCAGAAGAACCCATCACATTTCCTGTAGTAAAATCATAGAATCATAACATCAGAGAATAGTTTGGGTTGGTAGGGACCTTAAAGATCACCTAATTCCAAATCCCTGCCATGAGCAGATACAACTTCCACTAGATCAGACTGCTCAAAGCTCCACCCAACCTGGCCTTGAGCAGTGATTTCTTACAGAGCGGAACTGAGTTGAAGACACGAAAATAAAGAAGTATAAGCATGAAAGAAAACAATCACAGCTTTTCATACCTATATGCTAACAGAACCTATTTTAATTCTGCAGAATGGGGTGTTCTACTTACTCTCACAGAGACGCCTCCTCAGCTTCCCCCGAATTTTATCGATGGCATTGTAATCAGAGACATGAAACACGTGAGCAGACTTGGGCTCTGAAGCAATCTCATCGAGTTCCTCCTTTAAGGCTTCTCCAACACCCACAGCAAAAATCCTGATCCCAGCCTGATGGGCTGCAGTGGCTGGATCCAAGACAAAATCCTGGCTCCTTCCATCAGTCAAAAGGATAGCCACTTTTTTAACAGTTCGATCGCTAAGTCTCCCACCAGCTTCTTTGGAAAAACTGTAGGTGGTGATGTACCTGAGAGCATCTCCAGTGTTCGTGTTACCCCCATAATACTGAATCTTTCGTGCGGCCTCTTTGATTTCCTCACGGGTTTTGTACTTTCCCAGGTCGAACTCCGTGGCTGGACGATCGCTGTATCGCACCACACCTACACGGGTTTTGTCTGGGCCAATCTCAAAAGTTTCCACCAAATTAGACACCCACTGACGAACTTTCTCAAAATCTTCTTTTCCAACGCTGGAGGAGGCATCCAAGAGGAAGACAAGGTCATAGTGAACACTCTTGCAACCTGCAAGAGTGGCAGAAAACATTGTTAAGGGGAGATGAACACAGAGGACCAGACATATCAAGTATTCCCTAGACACAGCTCCCAAGCGAGCAATTTGGAGGAGGCAGCAAACCCTCTCCCTATCCTGCAGAGGAAGAGTAGATTCTCAGCTTTTCTTCCTTGTGATTCACCTCATCTGTTTCAGGACATCTACAGACCAGCACTCACTTTGCTTTGAAATGCAAACTCTTCCTTTGCTTCTAACTACCTCTGCTCAATCCTTCACCTACTCCCCCTGCATGCACATGAAGTTCTTTTTCTCTGACTTCCTTGCAATGCCTTTGCTCAGGCAATGCTCTGAAATTACCTGGACAGATCAATAGCCCTGCCCTGACCTTGCCTATGCCAATCCTGACCCTGAGTAGTGAAGCTTTCGTGTTCCCTCTTGCTTTAATGTTACTATTCATTTATGCTTAGCTAGAGGCAGTTATTTTGCTCAGAGTGATATGTTGATGTAGCAAGTCTGTAACAAGATTATTTCAATTTTGAGGCTTTCTGCCACTGACTCTTGACTAAAGGATGCCTCACTGAATTTTGGGATGTGTTCCTCAACAACAAAGGGCAGCTGCCTTGTAAGGTCAAAGTTCACTTATACCCACAACCATCCCTTTGCCTCCAACCACGATATTTTCAATGTGAGGCCCGTGTAATCCAAAGACACAAATATATTTTAATTGCAACTTGTTTGGTCTATCAGTCTGGACTGTCATTTGTCAGACACTTGCCAAAAAAAGTAGATCTCTCAGGAGATGTCTGTTAGCTGTTTCTGGATACATGCAAGTCAGGAAGCAGCAGATCCATAAAAGTCCCACAGATGCCCAAGATTTATGAACATAATGCCCCAACTGGACAAAATGTGCATATAATTACATATGTTTCTCTAAACCAGTATTATAGACCATAATCCCTAATAAATTATGAGTTTTAAGACTGAAAACTGCTCTACAAAGTCAGTTTGGTCACAGCCACCAACCATTAGTTCTCCAGCAGTTCTTGTCTCATGTTGTCTCACAAAGTACAACTGCATGTTTGAACCAGCGGTAAAATGATGTATTTCCTACTGAATTCCAGCATTTGAACCTACAGGAAGGTCAAAAAGTCTTCTCCCACACCCAGATTTTGACATAAATTAGCTCTGGTTCTTTCACTCATCCCAGGGTTGTGACCCTGCCCAGAATGGAAGAATTCCAGAACAGCCTACTGCGCTGGACAGGAGGGAGTGGGTAGCTCAGTTACATGGAGAGGATTTGCCTTTGGAGAAGAGTAAAAGCATTATAAAAGAGGAGGTCAATGCTCATGGTATTGCATGATGACCATGAGAATGGCTGAATGTGTGGCAGGTGATGAGAAAGGAGCATCATCACCTGCTGCTGTGTTGACTTCTGTAGCAGAGCACACCCCAGCACATTCCAGGTGCAGGCCCCATGGAAACAACCTACACACACAGGGTTGGGATCGCACTGGGATCAGCCCAGCCACATGGGATCTCTTTGGAAACAACTTGTTGTTGTGGTTTAACCCCAGCTGGAAACAAACCACCACACAGCCCCTTGCTCACTGCCCTCAGCAGGATCAGGGGGAAGAGAACTGGAAAGGTAGAAGTGTGTTGAGAGAAGAAAGTTTAATAACTGAAATAAAACACAATAAAATAAAATAAGACAAAGAGAAAGAAGAAGTTGTAATGAAAAGCAAAATAACAAAGAGATAGAAATAAAACCCAAGAAAGAGGAGTGGTGCAAATGAAAAGAGTTGCTCACCAGTGACTGACTCACAGACAGTCCCTGAGCAGGAGTCTCCAGCCAAGTGTCTCCCCAGTTTTATTTTTGAGCATGACACCACATCGTTTGGGATATCCCTTTGGTCAGCTGGGGGCAGCTGTCCCGACTTTGTCCCCTCCCAATTTCTTGTGCACCCCCAGCCTCCTGGCTGGTGTGAAGAGGAATAAAAAAGTCCTTGGCTCAGTGTGAGCTCTGCTCATCAGTAACAAAAACATCTCTGTGTCATCAACACCGTTTCCAGCACAAATCCAAAGCACAGCCCCATACCAGCTACTGTGAGGAAAATTAACTCTATCCCAGCCAAAACCTTCCTGTGGGACTGTGTTCTGGGATGGCATTTTGTGAGCAAGGGAGTGCTTATCTCTAACCCCAGAGCAAGAAAAGTCTCTCTGGAAAAACTCTCTCGAAGGCAATCTGAGAAGGGAGATGATGGTTTATATCATTTTATATTATGGGGCATGTAAGTTACATTAAATCTGTGTATATCAGCTGGACTCTCAAGTGTGGTTCTGCTTGATTTTTGGAGAATATAAAGGATTAACAGTAAAAGGTAAGAAATAATTCTGCACTTCCCCACCTCACCTCCTTCCTAAATTCATTATTATATTAATCTGTTCTGGCCGGAAGAATGTTAATTAGGTGAGACTAACTAGAGAGCAAAACCCACAAGGCACAGAACTTCCTGTTACTTATTTTAATGACTCTCAGCAGGTGAGAAAACTGCAATTTCAAAACAAACAGAACAGACAGAATGAATCCTGCCTGTGTTCAAGGGCAATGAGCCTTAAAACAAGGGGGAGTTAAGGTTTAAAAAGTGATGTCTATTCAAGGCAGTATTGCAGCGAATAAAAACATGGTCTTTCAGGATAATTTTTTTTTTTTGGAGTTAGTCATTCTTTCTTTACAGACCTGATGGCAGTAAAATGAAATGCTGTATATATGCTTTTAGTAAATATTAATCAGCATTTTTAGCACTCTAATGTCCACTGCTGGACAAAACTGATTGTTTTCCAAGAATGCCATAACAATACCTTTTACTAGAAGAAACAATTCAGTTCATGTTAAGGGAATATGGGAAATAACTCATAGAAAGCAAAATTTCAGTTTTGTAATTGCAGAAATGCTCTCTGGGAGCATGATTCAAGGAGCTGTGTTCATCTACTCAGGCACTGAACCAACTGTTTTGCAATATTTCCTTTAAAATTAGTTCACAAACAAGCCATAAGCCCAAAATTATTTAAAGCAAGCCCAGAATGAACATATAAATGGCACCACTATATTCTGCCTGTGACAGGTCCAGAAGCAGAGAAAAAAATGTGAGAGTTCACTTTGTTTGGCTACTAAGTATTTATTCCTGTTAAACTTCATCCAAAAAAACATAGAGAGATCACATAATAAAGCTGTAGCTATTCCTTAAACTGAAAGAATGTCTAAAAAAGCCTTTTCTTTCTTATAAATTACCCAAGCCTACAGAATAGCAGCTTTCCTAGAAAAAGAGATGAAAAACCTCCATCTCAAAATGCCTTTGGACCCTTATAAAAAAATTGTGTGGGTCTACCACCATTTTAAATTTGAGGTGTCAGATAACTCTTCTTGCTAGCACACAAAACCCAGCGTGTCCTTGTCCCTATAAGAACAGTCCCTCAGCTACATCATCCTCTAATGGATTCAGTGGCATTTGGGGGAGAGTGTTCATGAGCCCAGGCCAAACGCTGTGCCAGGGACCATGCTAGCAACTAGACAGTAGGGAAACATCGAATCCTAGAGTCACTTAGGTTGCAAAAGACCTCTAAGATCATAAAGTTCAACCATTAGCCCAGCACTGTTAAGTCCATCACTAAACCATGTCCCGAAGCACCACATCAACACATCCTTCAAATATCTTGAATCAAGGGAGGGTATGAACAGTGCCCTGGCCCTGTTTAGCTCACAGGAAAATCACAGCCAGACAGAAGATTCACCAGGTCTCATCTGACACCCACAGGAGGCAATGGAAGAAGTGATCTCCATGCCAATGAGGGGTAGATGGAGCACATCCAGAGCAAACTGTGATGAACTGCTCCTCTGGCTGTGGGTAGCTGAGCTAAACTTTCTAAGCCTGCAACAGAACAAGAGACCCCAGGTAAATCACAGCCTGGATCCCCGAGCCTTCTCCATCCCTGAGAGTCTGTTTAATGTATATCCAGCAGTAAATATCTTGAGTTGTTTACAGTTTTCCTCCTAGTACTGATGGCTTCCCAGTCATGGGAGAGCCCCAGCAGCTCCAGGGCACGAGGCAGTGAACTGAAAGCGTACCTGCTCTTTGTGCCTCGGTTCTCTCCCTGCTGAACACGAACATGAGAAGAACCAAGAGATGGGGCACACGGCATCTTCCCATCATGGACATATCCATATCTCCTTTCTCACATCAGCTCGTCTTTTCTCCGTGGTGTGAAGCTTGCTAGAAATCCAACACGCAGCCTAGAGAGGGAAATAAAGAGCTAGTGTTATCTCACAGCAACACAAACGGCAGTAGTGATGCAAGTCATGAGAGCAACGTTTTGGAGAGTCGCCTCTTCTGCCTGTCATTTTACTTGACTGGACATAAACTGCTCAGACAAAGAGGCAGGAGTTCACCTACTTTTCAAAAGCTATACTCGTTCACTGGCTCTATTCACTGTGAAGCAGCTGAATGGAAACAGGAGAGAGATTACCAGATTATTATACTTTAATTGAGCCCACTGCCAACTACACAATCAGCGCACTGGAGTGGAAACCATTCCTGACCTGGCCCTCCCACACATTCATCATTAGGAGATACACAACGCAGAGCCCAGATACAAACCACTACAAATCACACACACAACCCGTTGCCACTTCACCCATCACTGCTTTCAGTTCTGGAGCCTCAAAAATGCCAAGTGCTAAAAATACACCACTGCTTTCATACATGTATTTGTTGCCATCAGTCCTTCTTTGTAGGAGTAAACTCAGCAGTTTCAAAACATGTCTTTCCACTATTTAGCTTAAAGATATGCAAAAACTCAGGATTATCTTCAGTATAAGGTGTTTGGTTTGAGTTGACTTTGAGTGGAGCTACTGAAGTCAGAAGGTATTGTAAGAAGTCAGGCAAAGTGGCTGGGCTGTTAGAAGTTAAGCTGTTTTCTAACACTAGATCAACACTTTAAAAAAAAAATCTCTTAATTGCTCTTGTTTTATTATTTTTTGTTATATCATAAATTCATTGCAGTTTGATCTAGTGTTTGCACATCCAGAAGGGAGAAACCAGCTTCCACGCTGCAGCTCTCACTGCCTAAGGCATTCTTTTCAAAAACTTTCTCCCAGCTCCTGATTCCTTCTTTTCCTCTTTAATGATTCTAACTATTTCTTTGTCCATTTTCTGGGAGAAGTTCTGCCTTCTCAGTCTTTTAACATGCATGTCTACTTCTCACTGTTGATAGCTGGGTAGAAGTCATGAAGGGGACACTGTCTGATGTAGTTCATTGCTGCAGGGTCGATCATGCCTTCTAGGATATTTCTTTTCAAAGCAGTAAGGTTCTGTGGGAATCACAGACAGAAAGAATGGTGGCGTCAGCATTTGTTCAAAACCCATTTTGATCAGTCAGATGTTGGGACTATCTCTACCACGTATCTCAGCATGTTGTGCTGGTTTAGGAAATTAAAAAGGGGAAAAATCTTATGAAGTTGTCAAGATGCTGCTATAAATCCTTATCCCCACAAAAAAATACAGGCTCTTTCCAAAAGATAAAATACAGGCTATTTTCAGAAGTCTGTATCATATGCAGACAAGGAGAAAAGAAATACATATAATAAACCCTTCACTGCAAATAAAATTTGGAAGTATCTGCCAGCAGTGGAACATAAATACAAGAAAGATTAAAAAAAAAATCATATTTATTCATGTACCAACTCTAAATACAAAGGACACAGTCAGGTGGTGTAGTTTATGCCTCAGCCAGATGATGTCCCTACCAGACAGCAAGGTGTCCAGGTTTGAGCCAGCTGGAAAAGGCTGCAGGGTAAAAAAGGCGTGAAAATACCACCATGCCCTACAGGAGTTAGAATTCCCTTCTAAATAAGAACGTTATTGAAATACCAACCAGGCAGCCGCCTGCAGGGGGATCAGGACGGGCATTACCTAAAATATCTACGGGAGCCTGCAGCCCAAGGTTTTTGCTCCCCTGGATTTTTTTAGGAAACATTGTTTTCGGGTACTAGTGACGGGACAGCAGGTTTGTGGCAGCAGCAAGAGCTGGGAAACCAGATCTGCCAAGCGACATCCTGCACTTGCAGTGC
The DNA here is from genome assembly GCA_013400235.1 of Oriolus oriolus. Lineage (NCBI taxonomy): Eukaryota > Metazoa > Chordata > Aves > Passeriformes > Corvidae > Oriolus > Oriolus oriolus. The sequence goes on from VXBT01005971.1 coordinate 110,447, forward strand.
CGAGCTCAAAACGTCCTTTCTCTGTGTCTGGGCTTGCACGGCTGTGAAGTTTTATAAATACATTCTTAAAAGCAGTCTTGGCCAGCTGCTAACCCACATGAGGCCAGGATAAAAGGAGCAGAGCACCAGCTGGTGTCAGTCAGCAGAACAGCTCTGGCTCTGCGAGCAGCGGATGAAGCTTGGTGGATGGGGCTCACTTGGCACACGTGGGATTCCACCCCAGCAGAAGGACTTCCCCCACAGCCAGGCCTGAGGGCTCTGTCTCTAAGGCCTCATTATTCTCCCCTCCTTGCCAAAACACTTCAAGAACTCATTTCTGTGTTATGAGTGCTGCAAGGTGTCTCAGAACAGCCATTTAGGCTAAAAATAGTGGCAAAAAAATAAGCCACAAATCAAATCAGAACATCTGCTCAAAATCTATAATCATAACTTGTGGTGGCTTTAATATACATTTATGGTTCAAAATTATTCTTGCATTCAGGCCAAAATACATAATTTTATCCACTTTTATAGCACAAAGAATTGAACCAAGTCTCTTAATTTATGTAGAATTTATGTATTCTAAACTTAATTTATGTACAAATATTCCAGTGAGAGAAAATTGCCCTATTCACATCAACAGGACTCATGTCACGGCAAGGAAGTCTTCAGGGATGTTAGAAGAAAGGTTGAAAATAAAATATTTTTAATAATGGGTTTTCCACACTTGTTTCTTTCCCACCTCAGTCAGCCACTTTGAGACTGAGCCCAGTTTGAAATTGCAGCAGCTGATCACTATTTATTTCCCTTTCCAGGAGAAATGGTCAAAAAGGAGCCAAATGTGGGACAGTTTAGGTTTCAGAGTGATCCAAGACTAAGAAATTCTCTTTAGTTGACCCTGTTTCCAAGTGGCCAACATGGATTTTTTTTTATTACCATTATTTTTAGTTCAGCCTATCATGTGGGAATAATTTTGCTTGAAGAGGCCTAAGTCAATGTACATCACTTAAAAATACCTCCCATTTTCTTTTTATTTCACAAACATCACTTTGGGATTCCCTTGTGATGCATTAAGGGAAATTGCAAAAAGAACTGAGAAATCCTATCACGTCCAAGTTTATTACTGAACTGCGGACTCTGTGTCTGAGGCTCCGTTTTTAATAGTTTAATGGGAAAAAAAGAAGCAAATACTTCTGGCTGCATGCAAACGTGATGTGGGAATGGCATCCCGGCTGAGAAGTCAGTAAATGTTAGAGTGAGCCCTCTACACTCAAAATACAAGCACAGCATAAAGCTATTCATACCATCTCACAGCTGAACAAACAATATGCAAAAGATAGGCACGAGTTCTAGATAACTTTCAGCTTCAGAATGGCTTTTGCGGGGGGTTAGTATAAAGTTTTAGGTCAGTTAGAACCCATGGTAAGGTCTCTCTAGTTCTGAACAATAAGTAAACACTCTTTGGGGAATGTAGGGCAAAAAACAGCAATTTAAAAAAAAAAAGAGACAAAGGAGAACTGGGACTTCTCAACACTGTGATTCAGAGAACAAGGATGAAAAAACCCTGTGGAAAAAGAGAAGCAAAACTCTTTGTTTGGAAGTGGTGTCTTGAAAAAATAAAAGGAAAAGAAGGGGCAGACACAGAGAATGTGGCAGAGAAGAAAACTTCGTGGCACTTCTAGGAGAAGCAATTTGCACCAGCACTGGATACACTTCTTCTCAGCCTCTCCAGACACTGCTCTTCTGTCCTGGCTTGAGAGACTCCATCAAGAGCAAAACCCACGTGAGTTAGAGATGGAACAACACAGAACGCTTTCTGTGATCTCCTTCATTCTTCAGAGGAGAGATTGAGCCACAAATATTCATAATGCCAAACAAAATAAACCTGGTGTCACAGTTAGATGAGCATTTCAGGAGTGTGATTTAATAAAACTGTTTCTACCTCATGCGAGCAAAAGTTCAAAGACCCTACAGGGACAGTACAAAGACCACTGAATCAAAGCTGAATGTTAAAAGTATGCCCAGTTATGTACTTTAGACACCTCATTAAAATATTCAAGCTCTTACTTGCATTTTACTAAATTATACCACTGAACTGTTTGTCTTACTGTTAAATTCAAGGGGGGCTGATTCTATTATTGTGCTTGATTTCATCCATTCGTCTGCTGCCACTGAACATCACCATATGCCATATAAATGTTGTAACTATGCTGGCATTCATAATGTGATTTTAAATGTCTTTGGTATGCTCCTCTGAAGAAGAGGTTAGCCGGGGGTGAAAAAGACAGTGTCCAATTATACAGCTTTTCACACACACACAAAAACGAAAAACAAATATAAAACCCAGCACACTAATACATCTGACATCTTAGTAGAGTCAGCTTGTTGATTGTGCTTCTTCCAACTACTGAACTAAGCAATTTAATTATCTAAATTATTGCTGATATGAGCAGGAAGCCAACCGTATAAAAGAGAGATGGGACTTTCTTCCCTGCTGATCATCCCATGCGGTCGTGTATCTTTGTTCGATGATTTTTAAAGAAATCATCCTATGGCATTTCTGGAAGATGTGCATCTTCCCAGGCCTGATCCAAAGCCAACTGTAGTTAATGAAAAGAGGGACATTGATTTCAGTGGACATTATTTAAAAACCCATGTGAATAATAGAGCAGAAAATTCTCTGCTAACACCAGAGCTATTCCTGAGGTACTTTGTTCAACTACAACTGATCCAAAGTCTGCTGAAGTCAAGGAGGAGACAGTCAGCAGCCCCACAGTATGCTGGATGAAGCCATTCATGCACCCTGCTAGCAAAAAGCTCTTCAACGTCTGCTCTGAGTGCTGGTGAGGCTGCAGGGGGTGAGGTGTTTCTTCTCTTCATTTGCAATGATAGAATCACAGAATTGTTTGGGCTGGAAGGGACCTTCAAGATGATCTCATTCCAACCCCTGCCATGGGCAAAGACAGCTTCCACTATCCCAGGCTGCTCAGAGCCCCATCCAGCCTGGCCTTGGACACTTCCAGGGATGGGGCATCCACAGCTTCTCTGGGCTACATTACATCTCAAGAGCAAGTTCTATCCCAATCCCTAAAAAACGGATCAGATGCAGAGCAATGGTTATCATGAATGTGAGCCAAAGCAATCTGTCAGCTTTATGGGAGATGAAATAGGGTGGTGGGAAACATCAGCAGACCATTCCCTCCCATCGTTTGCCTTAGCTGAACTCTATTACTGTCCTGAAGTACTTGGTGCTAGAACTGCCTGGGCCCTTGAATGATTAATGTGGCTGCAATTGGAAGTAAGTTTGACTGTGCGAGAAATAAAGTCCATACAGATAATTTAGAAGGGGAAAAATAATAAATAGCTGTTCCCGAAGTGACAGGTACCTGTCTGGGAGACAGAACAAAACAGGAGTTGAGTGGGAAAAAATATCCTAAAAAGGAGCATAACCAACAGCCCTACAGGGCCATAAAGCACACTCCGAGGATCAACTCAACAAGGGCATTTCCTAATTTGCAGCCTGAGAAATGTTCCTTTAACCTCTGTGGTGCTGCACGTGCACACACAAGGAATCCTGAGAGAAGGTCAGAATTAGAATTCAGCTACTCTTGACTTCTTAACCTATGCTTGGATCATGCATTCCACAAATTGACCCCTCATAAATGCATTTACCACAGACGCTTTTAAACAAGCTCTTACTGGTTGTCTGCCAAATCACTGCTATTCTAAAACACCCTCACTGCTAGAAGAGGACTTTGCAGTGTATTTTTGCCTGCTGCAGCCACGCAGTGTCTGCAGGCTGAAACCTTGATGCAACATCCCCAAGTATAACTTTTGAGTGTTTTGCCCAGAGGAAGTAACTCTAGGTTTGAATTGTACTCTTGCATATCCAGCTTAGAAATCTTTCTACTGATGGCTTAAGAAAACCCCAAAGTAACCTGCAATGAAAATCCGTGTGACAGACTCTCTCTTTGGCTTTGGCATCACTGACCAGATTGTGAGCAAAATCTCCACTGCACCCTATGAACACCCTATGTTTATGGACCAGCCAAGAGGTGACCCCTTCTCACTTCAGCTAACAAGGAGATTGAATTTCAAAAGAGGTTCTACATCTGGTTCTGAATAAAACGCTATTGCTCAAGTATCTTGCTTAGCCCATAACCTAGATAGAGTTATCAAGGAAAAGACCCATGGGAAGTGTCTCAGAGTGCATGTGAGGCCGAAGGGATTAGAAGAGCTGATAAGGGGAGGCTGATAAGGGGAAGCTTTGCATATCTGATATGGGAAAACAATGCCTGAAAGCAGAGTTTGCCCAAGAACCAGGCACAGGCACCTGTAGCACTTGTACTGACAGCTTCTCTCAAAGTGTTTATTTACTCACCGGCAAAGGCAGGAAGAATATCTTGAACTTGAAACTGAAGCATTGGTTCAATATTTCTAGATGCACTCTTTTTTTAACAGCAAAGTAGCATCTCAGGGCTGCATTTTATTTGAACCATTTTTCCCCCTTAATTTTTACTTACTTTCCTTTGCAAAGCTGTAGCCTGCACCTCTTTAGCATGGACCAGGGAAATAGCAACAGAAAAGGATACTTGGAGGTCAGTTATCTTGTCATAATCTCATTGTCACTATCCCCTTCTAGCCCCAAAAGATTCTCAAGTATATAATTCAAGTCACATAGATTGCAAGTCAATTACAAAACATATTGGTCCATATTCTGCCTCTGCAGTGCCTCATCCTTTGGGTGCAAATACATCTGAATCTTGTGGATATTAACACAATGATATTATTAAATACATAATAATTTAGGCATGCTCTTGGGGGAACTACATTACTCAGTAGCAGGTGCACAGCTCACCCATCCTGATAATGACTGTATTGCACCAGGCTAAGTTAGAAAACTTTGTCCATACTTTTTTGTCTGCTTCTTTTAAACGTAGCACAAGGCTGAAATGTCTCTCATGTTGTTGCTGAAGCAGGGTTTGCAGTACATACACATCCTGGAAATGGAAAATCCATCACCTGCAGGTAATCCAAGGCTCACTGGCTGTTTGGGGTAATAGATAACATTATTCTCAGAGCTTCATACATTTAAATTAACCACCACTCCTGCCTGCAGGGTGTCCAGATTAAGGAGGCATGATCTAAGCAAGACAAAGACCAAAATGATGTCCAGAAATATTATGGTAGGAACAGTTTGTGGTGGAGTGGAAAATCCTGAGATTTTTCCTCAGTACTGCATGTTCAAACTCTCCTTAGTGCAGTATGTATGGAGCATGTTGATTTTGTACAGCGTCACAGAACACCAGTCCTGTGGCCTAAGCCCTGTAACCTGTACTGGCAAAGTCCTACAAATCCCATTTCCTCTCAAGCAGAGAGGAACCTACATTAGCTATTAGGAAGAAGCCTTCAACACTGAGCCCCTGGAGGCTATTCAATATGAGAGTACTCCACTCTTACAGGGCCAATTTCCTGCTTTTTATATCCTCATGGAAGTTCTTACAGCTCTTGGAATGAAATTTAATATTTTCTTTTTTAGTACAGTAGAGGATTATGTCAGTAAAAAGACCCATATGTCATGGCTTTATATAGTTAGCCAGCAGAGCTGGAGCGAGGAATCGGGATGGGGTAACAGCCTAAATCTATTTGGAAAATAGGCAACATACTTTCTAACAAAGAGAAGCCTGGTGAACGCATTTCCCAGAACTCTTAACTGGGACAAGGAAGAATTGCTTTGCATTCCTTGCTCTGTGCCTTATGATAATGGCCTGGATAACCAGCATCCCTACAAACTCCAGAAATGAGCTCATACCCATTGTCTGTCACGCTCAGGGTTATTAACAGGGCCATGCTAATTGGAGATGTACTGCACACTCACCTACCACTTCCCAACACTTCTGCTGAGCTAATGACAAAAAATTTCCCAAATACAGGAACATCAATGCCTTCTGCTTGCACCACGTGGGTGCATTCCTCCTCCATGTGTTCCGAAAAGATGATGGATAGCTAATGTAATGAAAGTTTGTTCAGAAACAACAAGTGCATTTGATTAAGAGATTTAGTATTGCAAAGCCTTTCCATGGTCTAATTTGCATGGTCTTGGCCTTGTAATGAAACCCAGAACTCTACTGTGGACACCAACACATCAGCAAAATGAAGGATCTGTGAATAAAGGACATGAAGGTAAGAGGTATCTGTCATTACTAGTGGAGGTGCAGACAGCAGGATTGCCTCCTCAGCTCTGAACCTTTCCCCCTGTACCTAGCACTCCCATTCTGTATCCACTGCTTGAAATCCACCCAAGCTGAGTATCTCCGTGTTCTTCTCCACTGAGGACAAGCATGGCCATTTCTCTTAAAATACCAGAGTGAAAAAGGACAATTGAACAGATAAAAGCAGCTTGCAAAGAACCCTTTCCCACCAGGTGTTCTAGAAACAGGCCATTCTCTACCTCCCTGTTGCAGCAGGGCCCCAGGGTAGAAAGCAATGCACAGTTAGTTGACTTTGTAACAAAGCATTTTGGGAACTGACCTGAAACAAAAGGTGGTACCTGAACTGATGTAGGATTGCCACTTAATTTCTCATAATTGTATGACTCAAACCATTTAAGGCAGAGGCAAATCTTGGAAGCACCAACAGCAGAACCCTAAGGTTGACACTTTACCCAGCTTAGGTGTCTACAGAGTGGCGAGGTTGTACAAAGAATTTAAGACTGAAAATCTTGGAAGTGACTGCCTCCAGTCTCTTTTTGACTCTGACCTGAAAGGTTTCTCTTTCTTGTGAAAGGAGCTGGGCTGAGAGGAGAGAGGAAGAATCATCTCCTCTGACCACAAAGTTCTGCACTGTGGATGTCTTCGCCATGAACAGACTCCTATAAAATGAGAGAAATAAGAAGCATGGCCTCAGTGCAGGGAAGTTTTGAGTGAAGCCAAGTTGGATCTTTGATGTCTCAGCCATCTCTGCCCAGCACTGTGGCCACCATCAGCATTGGGCATGCAGGCAGGGGGAACACAGGGGAGTCAAGCAGAAGCAGAGTTTATCAAGTGTCAGACATCCTGAGTTAAAGACTGAGACAAAACACACTTTACCCCTCTCAATTTCTGAATGTGGCATACAGGAAATCAGAGACTATGAATCCTTCCATGATTTTACCATGATCCCAGCAGAACACCTGCAGAAAAATTCTGCTCAGTCACTTTTATTGTCATTTCTGCCCCAAGAGCTGTGAATAAGGAAAACTAAATAAGATGGGATGAACAGATTGAGAGCAGCCCTGCTGAGAATGAATTGAGGGTGCTGGTGCATGAGAACATGGACGTGACACAGCAATGTGCACTTGCAGCCCACAGTTCAACCACATCCTGGTCTGCATCAAAATTAGAGTGGCTGGCAGGCCAAGGGAGGTGATTCTGCTCCTCTACTCCACTCTCATGAGACCCGATTTAGAGCAACACTGATTTAGAGCAACACTGGAAGGACTCTGTGGGAGCAAGTCCAGAGGAGGCCACAGAAAGGATTAGAGGGATGGAGAACCTCTCCTGTGAGGAAAGGCTGAGATAATTGGAGTTGTTCAGCCTGGAAAAGTGAAGGCTCTAGGAAGACATTACAGCAGCCTTCCGGTATCTAAAGGGGCTACAAGAGAGCTGAAGGGGGGCTTTTGTCAAGGATAATGTAGTGATAGAACAAGGGGTAATGGCTTTAAACTGACAGAGGGAAGGTTTAGATTGGATATTAGGGAGAAATTCTTTACTGTGAGGGTGGTGAGGCCCTGGCACAGGTTGCCCAGAGAAGTTGTGGGTATCCTATCCCTGGAAGTGCTAAAGGCCAGGTTGGACGGGGCTTTGAGCAGACTGGTCTAGTGGAAGGGAGGTCAGGACCAGGTGATCTTGAAGGTCCCTTCCAACACAAACCATTTTATGGTTCTATGAAAACAGAAGATGATCAAGAATGCACTGAAGAGAAGTTCAGCAAAGAAGGATCTGACAGCTGTAAATTAAACAGGAAAATACGTAGCTGGAGAAAACATGTAAATTATCCCCTTTTTCTAACAGGAAGGGCTCTCTTCACCATTGCCGCTCACATAGGATAAGATACAAAAGCTTGTGCTCTACAACCCATGCACAGATCTCACACTGGCAGCTGACAGAGGCAAGAGGGCTGTCACTTAGGAGCTGACAAGAGATGTGCAGGTACCCCTGAATCGCAGCTGAGTCCGCCTGTCTGTGCTGAAGGCAAGGGGTGGGACAGTGTCAGATCAATAATCCTGACGTTGGCTGGAAGGGTTTTGAGCCGTTTCAACTCTCACCCTGTCCCATCCTCTCCACTCTGCTCCCTTCCTTTTCATTCTTCACACAAGTTTCGGAAACAGAAGTGGAAAAAGAGAAAGCAAAAAGGGAATGTGCCATGAAAGAAAAAAAGGAATATACAGATCACATGAATGAAACATGAAATAACATTACACTCAGGTCTTCCTAACATTCTCATTTCTTCATATTTAAAATTTTCACAATTAACTGTAGGAGGAAGTGCCTCAAGCTGTCTCAGAAAGACCTGAAACTCCAAAAATTACTTAATTCCCTTTTTCCTACCTCTTCATATGCAATATCCTGAATTTTTACCTTAAAAGTAGAGGGAGCTATTGGATAGATAATAGAGGATATCAAGGATTTTACTAGGTAGTTGGGGAGAGGACATTTTGAAATGGATAAGGACATAAAGTGTTTTCAGGAAAATAATAACAAAAGCAACACTGGAAAATATTTGGTGGAGGAGAAAGGACATGGAAAATTTGTAGAAATACCTACAGAAGTACCTACTTAGACAGCAGTGCTAGAACTTAAAACAGATTAAACTTCTGCCTTCCTGGATTGCAAAGCTTAGTTTCAAATAGTCTCACATTACACTCTTTTTTCTTAAGACATAGCAGAGTTCTGGCTGGGAATTATCTCATTTAAGTTTGGGCTGTAGGTGTCTAACTAACATTTTATGTGGTTGTATACTTAAGCTCCTTTCCAGTTCATGGAGAGAATCAAAAAAAAAAAAAAAAGGAAAGAAAGAAAAAATCCATATCCAGATTGATTTTATCTCTTTCTCATGAGGAAGAGTAAAATTAATTAACTACTCACAAGAAGTGCTTATTTTCCCCAGACACAATAAAAGAAGCTTAGACAAAGAGCAAAGATTTAGATATTGGTGTCCCAACAGATACCAGTATTTCAGCAGATGTCTGTCTGGTCAAGGTGACATAAGAAAGTCAGCCAAAAGCAGCAACAGTTAAAGATGGTAAAGGTAATGACAGGAAATTTTATCAAGTTCAGAGGCAGAGGATGAACAGACTTGAGTACAAAGTCTTTGCCTAATGGGGAACAGAAGAAGCACATCTTGACTTCTAAACAGATCCCCCTCCCTGAACGACGAAATTGCCCAAGAAAAGCAGCTTTGGGAAGAAGAACCAAAATCGAGCTAGGAAAAGCAATGCCTTTTTGAACTTTTACACTACTCTCCACAGGGAGAGCTTAAGAACATTCTGTGCAGAGTTTAGTGCAGTTTCTGGGTGAATTATAATGGATATGGGAACTAAAACTATGGGGCACTCCTGGATTGCCTAAAGGGTTAAACTTCACTCTGGGTCTTCTCTATCCATGAACTGGATTGGATGAAGCCAGCCCTGATGCTCAACTGTCCCAAATGCCAGTGGATGATGCTTTGCTCTCATTGACTGCATGGAGGCTCAGGAGCCTTCACCAGGAAAATAAAGGGTACAAAAAGACCCTGAGCACTTTGGCCTTTCTACATCTCTTTTGCCACTACATTTCCTGCTCCACTTAGGATCAAGAAGGTACTTTGCTTTCTTTTCCTTTTGATGCCAAGGAAAATACCAAAGTACTAATACATTGCCCTGGGCAGACATGCACATGAATTATCATCATATATAGATAAGAAAATATTTCAAATACAGTTGTTGTCTGAAGAGTAACTGTTTTAATCTCTCTGTGCCAATTTAAAAAAAGAAAAAAGGATGTGATTGTGCTTGTTTTGCTGTTTTGTCTTTGTTAACAAGACTGACAGCCTGTTCTTTAAGAGATAAAACAGGTGTTACAACTTGTTTTCCACAGACACGTATGAGACCTAATTCGATGTGTGAAAGTTTGTCATATTCATGTCAATGTATTCAGAGAACAACACTTACTTATAGATTAGTACAGCTGAAAGAGACAATAACGTGCAGTCTGACCTCCTGGCCAACATAAATCCAAAATTATTCTTAACAATCCCAGTATATCATCCATACCTTGTTCGAAGCTGCAGTACTTTTCCTGATCTATAGAACTATCAGTTTTGATTTATGAGACAGAACATCCTCTCACTAGGACTAGAAAGCTGTTTGAGGGCTCAGCTACCATTGCCTGATGCACTTGATCTCTAGAATGAATGCATTCATCTTCTGTTTGCAGTGTCATGTTTTAATCTGAAACCTTTCCCTGTCTTCTAGGGCCCAGAACAAGTTGCTAGACTGGTGGTTAATCATGAAAGAATTTTAATTTTTTTCTGTACTAAGGTAAACATGAAAGCCCACAATGCTATTAGCTGGTTTTTGACCTAAAAATAATCCAAACAGATAAATAAGTAAGAAATTAAGTAACACGTTAGCTCAGCTACATCCGCAATGTTTCACTTGCACAATAAAGAGAAAACGAAAATAAAAGTTTTCAAGTTCCTTGCCTTCTTCTGCTCTGTGCAGAAACCATAAACACAGCTGGTGCTTAACAGTGCCTGCTTAAATGGAGAAAAACTAAACACAAGGTGATACTGAATCCTCAAACTGAGAAAAACTTTTGTACAACTACACAGCAAGTACCTCACGACGTTCTGCACAGTTCTGCACAAAACCCTGCTGGTAGCTATAGCAACTGCATTCACTGTATTTTTACAGTGAAACACTTTTCAAAGCTACGTAAGAAAGCACATTTTTCAGCCGTTATCAACGTATCCAACTTCCAGGCTTTTTGATGCAATCCTGCTCCCCATTCAGCTTCCACACCCCCTCTTCCACTTGGCATGCATGGCATGTGGGTTGCTGGGGTTACTCCCAAATTCAGGGAAGGAATTTTCATTCAAAAATTCACCAGGCTTAAATCTAAATTGCTGAACTGTGGCTTTCATTTCCAGTGAAATTCCATGCCAGCACAAATACTTAACATCTCTCAGGCAAATCGGACATCCGAGAGAATTACGCTTAGAGCAGTAACTGGTGTATGTCCCAAAACACTACAAAGAGGATAGGAAAGGAAATAATGTATAAGAACCCTGATTTGCTAGACCCAGAGAGATAGATTTTTATAAAGGCATGCAATCACAGGACAAGGGGCAATGGCTTTAAGCTGAAGGAGGGTAGATTTAGGTCAGATATTAGGAAGACATTCTTCACTGTGAGGGTGGTGAGGCCCTGGCACAGGTTGCCCGGAGAAGCTGTGGCTGCCCCATCTCTGTAAGTGCTCCAGCTTGGATGGGGCTCTGAGCAACCTGGTCTAGTGGAAAGTGTCCCTGTCCATGGCAGGGGGTTGGAACTAGAGGATCTTTAAGGTTGCTTCCAACCCAAACCACTCTGGGATTCTGTGGTTTGCTGCAAGAGAATTCTGGTCTTGCTGCATTTACTTACCAGCAGGTGCTGTAAAGCCACACAACTTCAACACTACATGTGGTACGACAGCTTTGGAGAGCCACTGTACTTAATTCATCTCTCATAAATGATGCCTTTCCATGGCACAGTCTTCTCTGCACGACTGGCACCATACAGTACAACAGCCAGGTTTGACATTTATCTGTTGAGAGGGATTTCCTCCACCCTTGAAATGTCTTTGTGAGACAGATGAGAGTGCTGCTGGTTCCCTGCACGGGATCAGCCTTCTGAGCAGAAGACTGGTGTGATCTTAACTCTTCTCTCTGGTGCTCCCATCCACATGAATCATAGCTTTGACTCTCAAGTCTGAGAGAGAACAGCACTGTCTCCTCACATTTAGTCTCCCCTTTGAGAAAGCAGAATTTTATTTCCCTCTGAGGTGTACGAAACAAAAGATTGAGAGCATAATGCATGTCTTCAGTCTTTATACTGAACTTCCACTAGGGAAGTCTTTGGAAAAATGTTTATTGCAGCAAATTGAAAAGCATATCCTCCCTCACACCCCTCAAGTCTCTTCTCACTGTCAATAGGCCATTTCTTGCTTTTCCACACCACTGCATTAGTTTGATGTATCGATTCATTTGTTCACATGAAGCAGCTTGTCCACCTCGCCTGTAACTACACTATTTATGAAAAGTTCACCATGGAAAACAAACCAAAATGCACAACTAAATCCTTCACAGACTTTTAGATTTTTTCCAGAAGATTTGCTTTGGGATGCTATTCATAAAAGCCAGTTGTATTACTTTTCTAAGGTATTCAGTTATATCCGCAGGAATGCCACTGGATATCCATAAGACCACTGTTTTCCCTGTTTCTGTGCACCTCGTAGGTAAAGTCCTTGTAAGGTTCAAAGTATTAAAAGACATAAATAATATTAAAACCTATAATAAAAGTTTCAGCATTAAAACTTTTGATGTCCACCATAAGCTAGAACAGAGTTGCAATTCAGGGCAAGAGAAACACCATGTCACACATTGCTGTGATGTTATCACTAATGTTATTCAACATTCCAATATATTAAAGCATTATGGTACCTGGAAAATATTCACAAGTTGTCATCTTGTTCCTAATAACATCCTAGGGGCAAAAAGATTTCTTCCCCACATACCAACGTGCAAGAATGTCAGCTTTATGACTCCTGCCTATGAATTACACCAGGAGGACTCAGTTTCACTGGCAACAATTCAAACCTAGGAAAGTCAGGACAATGAAGTGACTTCAAAGGAACATGAGTTATTGGAAAGATCATGCAAGAGCAGGCTAAGTATTCAACCTTAACACGCCTCAGTTTCATCAGATTCCAAATTGCAGGAACCAATTATTTTTTTGTCACAGCAAATCTCTCATATCTCAGAGCCTGGCTCCATCCTGATGTGCAGCTGCAGCTCTATTAGTGTAAATCAAAAAGAAAAAAAAAATTAAAACAAAACCAACAACTACAAAAAAANAAAAAAAAAAAAAAAAAAAAAAAAAAAAAAAAAAAGCAAACCCAAACTCCAAGGGACACACACAAGTGCAAAGTAGGAATAAAGCCACACAGACCCTGATGCTGAGGCTGACCCACCTTTCTGCACAGGACAAGCTCTTAAAATAAATGTTACCAAAGCACTGAAATCCATTCAACAGTTACTCTAAGATGGTTCTATTTAATGAGAGACTTCTCTTCAGCCACAAGCTATAAATAGGAGCATTGCCTTTGCATAGTGTGAATCTCACAGTAAAGGGAACATTTCTAGGGGAAATTCAGAGATTTAATCTAGGAATGGATTATATCATCCCATTGCTCGTTTTAGGAAAAGAATGAGAGGAAGGAGAAGTATTTTTCCCTGCATGTGCCTCTGAGGCACGTTAAGACCTACCTTATTCCTGAGCTCTGAGCTGCAGCAGAGGATTGCCTCTAGGAATGCTTTTCCTGCAGGCTACAGCCCTGCAAGTAAACAGGCAGGGACAGGCAGGATGTGGGCAGAACTTGGGAACTTCTCTACCCCTCCCAGGGACCAAAGTAGCCTCAGAGCCACCACAAATGCAGAAGAGAAGGATGGTAAGGAAGGGCTACCCCCGCCGTGGTGCCTCCCTTGATTGCTGCCCTCGGCTCCTGCCTGCCCGGGGGAACACACAGGCACTGCTTAACACCCCTCTCCTCTGCTGGCAGATCCACCAGAGCCTCTTCTGCTCCCAGGGTCAGCACTCATGGACCAGGGGATTCACTGGGGTTTGCAGATACCCATTTAATTCAGATTGCTGCCTGGCACTTGCAGGTCAGTGCCTTCTAGTCTGTGATTTCGAGTATTTCCTGATGAAATCGCCTCGGAACGATGTTGCCAGACATCTTCTAGCTCACCTGGTTTGCTGCAGAGAGCAGTCTGAGGGCATTATTTTTTCACAATATTGTCATACAAAATTTTTAAAAACCAATTAAGTCATAATTCTAAACTTCCAGGTTTTGACAGTTATTGAACACATTAGAAAAAATATGTACTTTTAAACTTATGCATTTTAAAAATTATGCATTTTTAGTAGTTCAGGTATTCCTTTTGGAATTATCACATCAGTGCAAGCCAACACAGACAATTGTTTTATTAAATACCACACCCTGAGATATGTGATTTAGTCTTTGCTGGCTCTGCTGATTTAGTAGCATTGCTCACAAAAGGATCAATGTTCAGGCAATCCCACTGGTCTCTCAGGACAGCTCTTAGCAGATTAAAGCACTCCATAATTTTGTATTGGAATGACAGAGTCTGTCCCTAAGTAAAGACAACACAATAGAAACATCAATAAATTGAGAGTCATTTTCCACTTAAGTCTGTACAACATCAAAGACACTGTTGAAACCTTAAGTCACAGAAAACAATTCCTAGTGACAGAGTCCTTCTTAGGCTTCATGGATTTATTCCTGGAAAACATTAAGCCCATGGGAAAGATTACATTATTTTTTTTATTACTAGTTTCCATTCTGCTTGTACTCTGTTTAAAACAAATCTAAAAGAATTGATTTTTACTGTCTAAAAAAGCATCAGTGTGAACAAGGTCAGAGGCCTTTCCCCAAATTCAGGTGATATAATGAGGGACCTCAGCAAAAGAATTTTCGAGCCTTAAATATAGAGTTGAATATAAAGTAATCCCTGAGTAATCCCTGAATAGTCACCCATACAGAAAATCTACTTACTTTCATCAACAAGTTTCTCACACAGTAAAAGCGTGAAATTTGGCACCCTGCAGCAGAGAAGCAGGCACTGAGCTGGACATGCCTGCCATGTTTTGAACAAGGTCAGTAAAGTGAGCGGCATTTCCAGTATTTCATCTCAAAGCTTTCGCCTGAGTGGCACCACGGATGGGGAATTAGCTCAAGTGGTAGAGCGCTCGCTTAGCATGTGAGAGGCAGCGGGATCGACGCCCGCATTCTCCAGTGTTTTCAGAGTTTATTTCATTATGAACCTGATGGCAGCATCTGAAATTATTCTGAGGTGAGCTCAGCTGGTCGGAGCCTGGTGCTGATAACGCCAAGGTTGCGGGTTCGATCCCCGTGTGGGCCGCTCACGTAAGAGCTGGACTCAATGGTCCTTGTGGGTCCTTTCCAGCTCAGGCTATTCTGTGATTCTGTGATCACTGATGGAAGATGTAAGTTTTTACTCTCCTTCGAGTATCAGACTAATATTTTTTCCATTTAGTACGAAATGGGTATCACATGTCTCCTTTCTCCTGGAAAATAATAGCACAAACTTTTGAAAGAAGCCCCTGGTGTCTAATACTTCACAAGCTCCTTCTGCAATTTTTAGCTTTTAACTCCCATTCTTTTCACTTTCTGTGATTTTGTGTCCCAGGGGATGAAATTCAGAGTGTTTCATGATTCAGTTTGCTTCTCCAAGAAGGCCACAAGCTTGCCTTTTCTGAAAAATCATGAGCTAAAAGAACAATCTCCTGTAAAATAAAAGATTTCACAAGTACTGGGATTTGTGAAAATGCTGCTTAGATGTGAATTAGGTGGTTTAGATGATTATTAACATAATAATCATTCAAATGCTTGAGAGGAAGACTGTTCTTGGCAGCAGGCAACACAGTTGAAACAGCAGCAATTCCAGAAGCATGAAATGCTAATCACTGACTCTCTTCAAAACCCTCTAGAACAGCAGGGACCTGGTGTAAAACCTACAAGACCCCCCATGTCACCTGTCCACTGCTCAGGAGTCCAGGTGCTGCTCTTGCCATTGTCTCATCTCCCAAGCAATGTGAGAGGCTACCAAGATGGAGTTTTTCATGAAGAAAGGAAAGTTTGGCAATGAATAAAAAATGCAGGCAGGTGGTGAGACAAATAGGGTTATAACCAGACTCTTCACCTGCCAACTGTTCTTTAAAATGCCATTTTTTAGATGGGGACAGGGACTTGGATGGATTTTGGATGAAAAAGTTGTGGACGCCCCATCCCTGGAAGGCTGAATGGGGTTTGGAGCAACCTGGACCAGTGGAAGGTGCCTCTGACCATGGCAGGGGGTGGGAACAAGATGGTTTTTGAGGTTCCCTTCAACCCAAACCACTCTGTGATTTCTATGGTTTATTTTGTGTAAAATTACTGTGACAGAGTCAGAATTAAGTTAAGCTCAGCTGTCCAAGCCTCACACCAAAAGCAAGGCCTTCCTGTCCCACCTCATCTCAGCTGGGACAGGAGCAAAGCGTGCCCTGTTTACCAGACTTGATCCTCGTGTGGGAAGATTTACCTTGTAATAGACAGGATTTCACAAAGCCCACGAGTACACAGCATTAAAGGTCCAAAGGGGCTGATAGCCTCCTCAAATCTCCTATTCTTCCTGATGGTACTGAAGGAGAAAAACTCTTCTATGAGCTTTGCAGCCATCCAATTCAGCATCATGTCACAGAACAGAGAAGGGATTAGCACTTATCATCTGATTGGGCAAACAAGTTAGCCAAACAAGAGGAGCTGGTAATGAGGCAGAAAAGCTGTTTGCACAATGGCACAGATCCTCCCACCTAGGCATGAATCAAGAGTATTCATAATACTGCTATTTAATTGAGAGACCCCATAGATAAAGGCCAATTTTTAATTGAGACACTCGAGTAGATAAAGGCCAAGTTTTTGCAGACAGCGTAGGACTGACAAAAGAAAAAATCCATGCTCTGTGGAGCTTCTTAATGACAAATCAGAATTAATAAAGCTTGTCCTATTTGTAACAGGAATAAGTAAAATGATCATTTATGCAAGTGTCTGTTTCACAGGAAATTGTTGCCTGCCATGTTCCAGCAATTATTTGGGTTTCAACGCAGGAGCAACACTGGCTTCGTGTCAGAATTGTCTTAAAGTTGCACTAAATCAACCCAAAGGCAGGTATTCCCCAAAACCAATGTCACCCCTCCTCTTCCATGGGGCCTGGAAAAGAGAGAGAAGAGATTTCTTGAGACAATGTGCTCCCTCTATCATCTTTACTCAGCTGTATGCCCTCACTGTCACATCATGCATATCCTGAAAGATCCTAAATCTGATACCTGGGACAAAATAGTCACATCATCCCTCTACAGCTATTCCAGAACCTCTGCCAGCCCAAACTGCTTTTTTAATCAATGCAAAATTTTACAATTTATTGACAGAGAGATGCCAGTGATAGTGGGTCAACAGCCATGGCCACTCCAGGCTGCTGTGGGGAATCAGCCCTGCTGAGACTCTGCTGTGCCTTATTGAAATTATGAGGTTTTCTCTGATCAAATACAGAGATTTACAGTGTGGTTGTCTATATCTGAGTAAACCACCTGCCAGCCCTCTATAATCCATAAAGAGGAACAGACACTTTTAGGGAGCAATTTATTTCAAAAAGGTCGGACAAATTACCCTGAAAAATTTTGTATTTTTTCCACCATTTTAAGGCAGCAAGGGATGTCTGGCTGAGAGTGAGGATCACCAAAAGACATCTAAAACTAGGTGAGATGACCCAGCATGACATCTTGTGCAGGAAAGGCCCATCTCCACACACACTCAGCCCCTCTCTGCTTGAGTCAGACAGACCCAAGAGAGGTTAAATGCCACACAAACCAGTGGCACAGCCTTTTGTCCCATGTTATGTCCATCCATGCCACGGGCTGTGGATGCAAAAAAGCCTTTAGCAGAGAAATTTTCCAAGCTGTCTCAGCATTTTGTTAGCTTTCTCAGCATTTTGTAAAAATCCTGGTTTTCCTTTCTCCTGCTTTTCCAGCACTTCGTAAGGAACTTTCATGTTCCCAGACAGATTATTTAAAACAAAGCCAACGGTTTTTGTAAACTAGATTTCCTATCTTGCAGGTGCCAGCTCTTATGACTTTGTCATGATATGGCCTGGAGAATATTTAGAAAGAGGTGTCTTCTGGATTAACCAATAGCCTGAAGGGTGGTTGCTCTGGGACCCAATAGGCTTTTCTTTTAAAAGAAAACTTCTAGCGAAGTAACTCTTAAAAACCTGTCTGTAAATTAATAAAATTATTCCATTTTCTTCATGAACACCGAAAATCTATGTCGCGTTTTCTCTTCGTCTCTGCTACCACTGCGACACTGGGCCATTGGAATTTTTTAAGAGAACTGAGCCCATGATATAATGCATCTGCAAGTCACTAATGAAGAGAAGTACAAAGGCATAGAGCTAAGGGAAGAAGTGATACTGGATAACACAGAATTATTCCTGCTTATTTCTGGGGGGATTGTTCTTGATTGGTTTTGCTTTGGAGTTGTTTTTTTGGTTTTTTTTTTCTTTTTCTTTGGTTTGTTTTTTTGGAGTTTGTTTTGTTTTGTTGTTGTTGTTGCTGTCATTTGTTTTTTGTTTGGATGGGGGTTTTTTGTTTGGCTTTTTTTTCTTCTGAATCCTGAAGACCTACAAAACTACCAGCAACTCTTTCAGCTAGGGGGACAGACTTCCCAAAACTCCCCAAAAATGAGTGCACCTTCTGTGGCTTCCTTGACTGGGCAGGACCTGCCTTAGAGGTTATTGACTTCAAAAACATCCTCTGGGAGAGAGACAGGGAGCAGAGCCATAGACATGGAAACCAGGAGAAATTGAAGTAAGAGTAAATAAGTTTAAGTTGTTTATCACACCAGTGGAATCTGGTATAAGGGTACTTGATGCTTTATCTGTTTTCCTACATGTTATCAGTCTTAGCTCAGAAAACTGCTGAAGGAAACCAACAGCTCTTTGACTTCCCAGTGTCACCACATCCAAAATTAGCAATTTAATTTTGTAGCCCACTCGTAACTGCCACAGCCTGCCTGGGGTCATGGCCCACAGTCTGGGAACAGCTGCTAAGGGAAGTGAAAAGGATGCTAAGGGAAGAAAATATGGCAGTAAAAAGATATACTGAAAAGGAGAAAAAAAAATGAAGGCAGCGATAAAAATAAATAATGGCAGAACAGCGAATTTAAAAGCAGAAGAAAAAAGTAGTCAAATATATACAAATAGCTTGAGTAAAAACTGAAGAGAAAATGTACTCAGTAATAAACCCAAGGGACTGCAAAGAAAGAAGATAATATAAGCCCAGTTGTAAACTGTTTTAATTTCAGGAATCAATCATAAAAGTACTTATCCGTATAATTAAGAAAAGCCTCCAGAAAACATAAAAACTACTCTCAGAAACACTGTAGAGGTGGTACCATAATTAAACAGCAAAGCAGGACAAGGGAAATTGCCTTGAAACAACTCAGGGTGGCTTATGAAATATCAGACTTGAACAAGGATTGTCAATCCATCTGTTAGGAATGAGCAGCTCACTCCTGCCCCAGCCTCCCAGGGCAGCTGAACAGATTTATTGTCTATGTTAAAGCACTGTCCCGTAAAAAAGGAAGGGTTTTTTTCTTCTTCTTCTTCTTCTTTCTGCAGGAACACGAAGCACTGTCCATTGCAGAGCTACACCACCAGGTCCCGTGTTCAGACCAAGCATCCTGGGCTGTGCTGCTGCAGATGATGGAAATGAGGCAGATCTGAGCTTTGTCAGTGCTCACACAGGAGCAGAAGAATTTCAGGTGCTACAGAAGAGCTGCGCCTTGCTGCCTCTTGGGCGGTGCTGAATTAATTTCCCAGTCAAGATTTAAAACCACTGTGCCTGACCACCCTGTCTAGACCCAGTTGGTGGGGTTAGCTGCAGATTTTCTGGTATATCTTGAAAAGATAAGCTCTGAGAAACATTCTTTTATCAAGCATTACAATGGACTGAAAACTATGTGTTCCTTTCCTTGTAGATTCATTAGGGTATTTAACTTACTGTGAAGAAAAGCAGTCCTACCACTGAAATGGGTAAAGGGTTTCAGGGACATCCAGCACAAGAAGTGCTGTGAAATAGGTACCAGCTGTTGTTTCATTTCTAAGAAATGCAGTGGCAATCAAGAGAGTCCACGCAGATTATTTGTAGCCCTTATCTGCTGGTGAAATTGGAATTAGTGAAGTTCTGTCATACAAGAGGTAATTAGTTTTACACTAAGCATGGAGCCAGCAGAAATCCCCCAGTACCTCTAAACTTTACAGCTCAAAGAAAATCTTTGCAATCAATAGGCAGAATAATTCTTCCTATGGCAATCAGTATTAACCAGCTTGCTCTGGAAGGAAATACCTGGGTGCTGACAATGGGCACATAATTCAACATGGTTAAGCACTGAAAAAATTGCATTTGGGCAATAAGCAGTCAAACCACAACCAAGTGCTGGCTAAGCTTAGAAAAAAGACCATGAGTCCAAAAACATTTAAATCTGTCAATCGTTTAAACTTGCCCTCAAATGTGAAGTGAAATATGGCAGTTTTGACATTTCTTATTAAAATCACTTAAGAATCAATATTCAGGACATAACAATAATCAAATCAAGTTGCTTAAACCAAACTCAAGGGATCCTTCTGTTCTGCAAAGAATCAAAGATTAATTTCTAAGGAACTGAATCAATGCAAAGTAAATAGATTCTGATGAGCTGGAGAAGGGTAACTTACATCTACTGCATAGCAGATGAGCTCTGTGATAACAGCACTCCCCGAGCAGACGAAATCTACACAACTGCATAATCAGGACTGACAGCACTTGCAAAACATGACCCATAACTCAGTTTCATTCATTCCTAATGAATAATCAAGGCTAACACAGCTTGGAGAAGCTTTGTGCCATGTGATCAGATCAGGTCCAGGTTTGGCACTTTCTGGCCAGCTCTGCAGCCCCACACACCCTGGGGTGGGATTTGTGGCTCCTCAGTGGGCTCCCAGGGCAGGCTGCTTTGCTTTTCTTGTAGAGCAAGAGTCTGCAAGTGAGTGTCAGAGCTCACAGGCACCTGCCCTGCTGTCTTTCCTGCTGAATTTCCTCCATACTAGGAAAGAAATGGGAAGTTTTAGGGAGTATTCATGCTGGTTTACAGGAAGATGCCTTCTAAATCTGACACCCTTGTTACTGAACACAAAGGTACCAGGTATTTGCCATGAAAACCTCAATGTAATAAAGAATAGCAACTCAGCCCACTTTGATCTCCTAAACAAACTTTTTATTTAGGTTGCATCTAGAAGCACAAGGGATCAAAAGATATCTCACTACTTGCATCACCGGATTTGTGAAATTAATTTACCACTAAACAACATATCTGTTGTATATCAATAATGGTTATTAGAGAGAAGGGTGGTTTCTTTTTTTTCCCCACTCCAGATTAAATCTCTAAACTATAACACAAGTTCCTGGCAGGTGATGTACCCACCATCAACCCACCTTCTGCCAATCCTGAAACAGTTTTCTCAGGGCAATAATAGTGTGTGCATACTTTTTCTTAGCTATGAGAAGTATGAGCTATTCAACTGACCTTTTAGTGATGCTGAAAAATAAATATTGTAAGTCCACTCTCACCCTCATATTCAGACTAGAAAGGAAGAAGCAACTTGTCCCACCAGCAGAGCTATCCATCCTGTTTTGTGGATCACATTCACATGATAAATTTTTTCAGCCTAGTCGGTGGAGCTGGACATCAGGGGTAAAGAAGGGAGAAGAAATCAGGGCATACTCCCCCCACCCAGCCAAGCTCCTCTGCTGCGACTGCCAGCCCAGGGTTTGTAATTGCTGATCACAAGCCCCATGGCAGCCTGCACCAGCCAGGGCAAAGGAGATCACATTAAGGAAAAGTCCTGAGATGGAAAACAAGGGCTGTAGGGATCTTGGTGCTCCACTATTATCTCTGAATAGAAGACCTGAGAGGAGGTTGGTTTCTTCTCCCAGGTGACAGGGATAGGACAAGAGGAAAGGGCCTCAGATTGCACCAAGGGAGGTTTAGATTGGAGATGATGAAGGATTTCATCACTGAAAGGGTTGTCAAGCATTGGAAGAGGCTGCCCAAGGAAGTTGTGGCATCACCATCCCTGCAGGTATTTAAAATGCATGCAGCACTTGGGGACATGGTTTAGTGGTAGACCTGACAGTGCTGAGTTAATGGTTGGACTTGATGGTCTTAGGGGTCTTTTCCAACTTAAACAGTTCTATTATTCTCTGATGCCATACTAAAAATCAGATCCAGACAGCTTCTCTTTGCAACTCAAATTCTAAAAATGCTGCCAGTCATTAGAGAATATATTATTCAATTAGTAAGAAATCAGAATGCTTTGAATTAATGTAAACCTTCTGATTTGTTTGGGGTATTTTTAGGAACTTAGGGTCACAATTCATGTAAAACCGCTCTTATTCACAGCTGGAAGAACTGACTCTTCAAAGATTCAGTGACTTGACAAAGGCTGCCAGTGCAACATCCTCAATCCATGGTTCTTGACTACACTTCAGTGAGCTGCAATGTTAAAAATCCTTAACTTCACCTGTAATTTACTGACCCTTGATGACATTTATAAATCAAGAACATTAGGACTAAGACCTCCTCTCCCCTGAAAAAAAAAAACAAACCAAAACCTAGCAGTATAGTTTAAACAAAATTTGAAATTAAAAGCTGTAAAATAAATATTATGATTATTGCTTCATGACTTTTCATACTTGCTTGCAAAGGAGAATGCAAGTCTGAGTGTACCTTGAGCAAATCACTTCAAGACTTAAGACCTGCAAATCTCCCAGAAGCACCACGGGAGATCTTTGCAGAAGTTTCTTTCTGCAGAATGCATTCCTCTGCTTGGCTCCGCTCATGGAGCTGGGACAGTCATCTCAGCCAAGCTTTGCTCCTGCCAGCTTCAGAAGCCTGATGCGATTTCCACTGAAGGGGATCACTAAACTTCCAGCAGCAACTGGAAGAAGCCTCTAGGAAAACACCAAGTAAAATGAAGCACATGATGGAGAAAATTATCAGAATGAGTTTGTGTCCAAAGGGGACTAGGTTCCAATATGTCCATTTTCCTGCTTTTATACTGCTGTACCTACATTTGCTACAAGAATTTTAAAAAAATGTTCGCAGTTCCTCGGTTCTAGTTCAGTGATTTCTGTAGATGCTGTCTCCCCCTTTCCTCACTCCCCAAACTTGAGTCTCGAACTCCAAAATGTCTTTGTAACAGCTGGTAGTGCCTAATACCCAGTGAGCAGCACCCAGTAAGGACCCAGCATTTCTGACTTCAGACTCACTAGGCCATGGAAAGACCTGCAGGAATGAGTCTTCTCTAAAGAGGCAGTTTCAAAGACAAAAATGCACCACTACATTTCCTTGCAGTGGAAAATAGAGTTGAGAAGCCTGGAAGGTGGTAGTTCAGTGTCATAGGAGATAACACATAATTAAAATTCACGTAAGAATGGCTGGGGAATTTGGCATTGCCTGAAGAGCTGAAATAGTCCAGTACCACCCGTATCATTCAGGTGTGGTGGTACAGACAAGACGTTGATATAATGTGAGATTTTTTCTTAAAGATTTTGCTCCTCATTATGAGAAATGGGAAGAATTGAAGAATGGTTTTAAAATAGGAGGAATTGTGATCACCCAGCAGTGATTAATCAAAACAGGTTTTAGAAGAAAGCATTGCAGTATGACAAATTGAAATATCCTTTGAAGCCAAGATAATTATGGAGCACATCTCAGAAATATATTTTAGCAAGAAAGTTATCACATGCTGGAAACAAAAGTGTTCTTTTACTTCTATTATTTTCAGTATCATAATCTCCAGAATCAAAAGCTAGCTCTGGCATGTAGCAAAGATGTTTGCCTTAAAACCATATGAAATGCCAGAAGAAGTAAGAAAACACTTCTGTGTATGTATAGGTGCTATAGACCTGCTCACCCACACATTCTCTGGGTATCTGAGCTCAGA
This sequence comes from Oriolus oriolus, assembly GCA_013400235.1. NCBI lineage: Eukaryota > Metazoa > Chordata > Aves > Passeriformes > Corvidae > Oriolus > Oriolus oriolus. The sequence continues at coordinate 134,321 of VXBT01005971.1, forward strand.
AAAACCTTCCCACAGGCCAAAAAAATAAACTAATCCCTCCACCTCATTCTTCCTCTGTTAGGTCCCCACTGGGGAGCTTTCCTTCCACCGTAGTAACATGAGTCAGGGTAACATGAGTCAGACAGACATTTCCCCGGCACTGAGTCCTCCATCAGATGTGCTGTTCCAACCCAAAGACTTTTCTCATTCATGGCACAGGTCTCACTCAAATTCAAGAGACAATCACTCAAATCAGAGAGACTATTATTTTCTGTTAAAAAAAACCCAAGATTTGGCCCCAAACTGATCCCAGGAGAGAGAGGCACCACCGTCTGCTGGTTTAAAAGTCGAAAGACCTGGTTTCCTCCCTTTGCTTTGCGATGTGTTGAGGACTGTCTTTCTGCAAGTCACTTGGAGTAACTCTCCACAAAACCAGATGACATTCATCAGTTGGTGGGCTGCCCATTCCTAAGCTCAGAACGGGACTCTTCTCCATTTCACCAGAAAAGATACCAAAATATCCAACATTTCCTCTTACTAGAAGCAACAGAACACAAGACACTTATTGAGAGGCACAGTGAATCTACAACACATACTGAGGAGTTTCTTTGGTAATAATATTCTATAAACACTTCATCGATATAAAATCCATCTTCATGTACTTGATATGTCTAACTGGAAGTTACTTCAGGACACTGTCCCAGCTGTCCACACCATAGTATATGTATATTCAGAATAGCAGCATCTTGATGGAAAATATGTATGATAGCTGGTAGGGTTGAAACTTTAGTTAAAACTACTAAATTCTTACTCTTTGAAAAAACAAACAAAAAAAAGTGATATAGCTTTTGAAGTGGAATAAACCTTGTCTGACCTATTTGGCAACACTTCTCCCTATTATTTTATCAATTAATATCTATACAAACTCCCCCAAAACAGATGTCTAACCAGTCTTTCATCAAAGAGAAAAAGGAGATTCAGGCACGCACCTAAAGTAATTCTGGTTGGTAACTGAGCACATAGTAACACAGATAGATTTTGCAGGTGCATCTTCCTGAGAATGATCCCATTAGTGTCCACACTGTGCAGATGGGCTGTGTTATTTTAAGGTTTGAATCAAAATACATGCAAACAGGCACAGCACCACATGCACGCTAATGCTGTGAAGTGCCAGCACTCACTACACTCTTATAAGATCTCTAGCTATGTAAAAACACAGAAGGATGATTTAGGCACTTTAGAGGGAGGCGTAGAGGCTACAGCTAGGAGGTGATGCACAGTACATTTGTAATAAATGTGAAGAAAACATCTTGTTAACACGGCACAATATCCTCAGATACTGATATTAACTGCACCGACACAAAGACAGAATATAAGAAGGTGTTAGGTCACAGAAATCCCAAGGTATTTATGTTATGAGAACCAATCCTGAAAACACTGATTATAGTGTAATCTTGACATCTGTCAACCTTCTGTCAATGGCTTTCCTCAGTGAAGGCATTACACATCCCTCAGCTGCTGCTTTATCACCTGCAATGAAGACTTCTACATCTGCTAATTCCAATTTGAGGGCTGACCAGACCTGATTCAGGTGGCAGACTCACCTAGCACACTCTGGTCTGAAAACTTTGTTGACTAAATGAGAAATAAATAAACACAGCTTAAGAATAATGGAACACAGTTCCTTCTGGATTTCCCTTGTAAAAGACAGACCCTGTTCCTGCACGTTTGCATAGTTAAAAAACTTTAGGCTTCTGAATTCGATATTCCTGAATCCCTGAAAAATGAAAGGAAAAAGACACAGCAGAGGTTGTGTTCAGTAACAGTGCCCCAGGTGCCAGGTTTGCACACCCAGCAATGTCCTCTTACCTGCACAGACACAGCACCACCCGAAGCGGCACCTGGAGCCCGGCTCCTGACCCGGGTGCGCCCTGCAGAGCTGTCGGCCCGGCGGGGATGGGGTGGTGATGGGCGGGCAGGGCAGGAGCGCGCAGACAGACACACGGACACGGACTCAGGGACAGGGACACACAGACACAGACACAGACACGCTCCCCAGAGCCCGCCACACACACACCCGCTCACAGGTCCCTGTCGGTGACACGGCAGGGATGGGCAAAACGCTGCACCCTCTTTGCAGAAGAGAGGAGGAAGAGAAGAGAAAGAGACAAGAAAGAGAAGAGAAAGAGAAGGGAAGAGGATGGAGCGCAGGGCGGAGGGCGCTGGCGGCAGCGGGGGCGCGGAGCCGGGCTGGGCCGGCGGCGATGCGGGAGCGGGGCCGGAGAGGGGCCGGAGAGGGGCAGGGCAGGGCGGGNACCGGGACTGACCGGTCCGGGGGTGTGGGCTGGGGGACACGGAAGGTGGGAGAGGTGGGCGATGAGAGAGAGTTTGGAGAGAAGGGGACTGGGGGTGCCGGCCCGAGGGGCAGAGAAATGTGTTCCCCGAAGGGCAGAGAGTCGGGGGAGCCGTGTCTCCGCACTGTGGGGCGGAAACGCCCTTTCTGTCTTAGCAAACAGGTGGTTTCTGCTTTTACCTCGTCCCTGAGCTCAGTGTCTAAATAAAAAGCCCTCAGCCGGGATATTTTTGTTTGAATTTCAGCTCTGACTTGTGAGCTGGAGCCACTCTTCCTTCACCCCTGCTCCAGACACATCCCTGGTCCCCTCTGCTGCCGCACCCGCAGCTTCTGTCCCTGCGGAAGCGTTTCACAGCTGTGCCCGCTGTCCCATCAGGGCGGGTGTCCACCAGAGGGGACTGATGTCTGCCCCAAATGGAAGGTCTCAAAGCAGGCCCAAAGGACACACAAGGATGTTGTAGCAGACTTAGGGGGAATTCAGAGATGCAGCCACAAGCGAGTCCAGAGAGAGAATGAATCTTTATTATTGTTACAACACCATAACATAAGTGAAAAACACTAGATACGAGATTGTTTACAAAAAACCTATCTTACTATTTACATAGTCTGCATAGCAAACTAGAAGTTTCCCACAGGAATGAAGGAGAAGGAAAAATCCTCTGCCCAAGAGCTTTTTAGTATCCACAGGATGTCATCAATGCCCATGCATTTTTTTCAGCATGACTGTAAACACGTTTTCTCAGGTTGCTCAGAAAAGTGGTGGGTGCCCCATCCCTGGAAGTGTTCAAGGCCAGAGTGGATGGGGCTTGGAGTGACCTGGGACAGTGGAAGGTGTCCCTGCCCACGGCAAGGGGCTTGGAACTGGAGGATTTTCGAGGTACCTTCCAACCCAAACCATTCTGATTCTATCATAAACACAGTTGCATCTGGAGCAGATCAGTGGGTCAGGATCTAGACCAGGTTTTCAAGATGTTCTGTGTCTGCTGTAATATCCTAGTCAGGCCTGAGACCTCAGGTGTCAGCAGGTTTGTGGCTGCTCAGATCCATGAAAGCCCACACAGCTTTGGTGGCAGATGGCAGGTTTGATTTCTTTTTTTTTCAGAAAGTTTTTTCTGTTGTGTTGCATCTCACCCTCAAGCTGAAGGAGCACTGTAGATACCTGTCCACAAAGTTTTCCACTTTACAAAGAGAAATCATTGACCAAATTCAGTTTGCTAAACTTCAGAATTTTCTGGGGAACATGCATTCATTATTATACATGCTTTAAGCTGACATGTGCTTAAATGGAACAGATTTCTGCCCTGTCAGGTAGTTGGAAAGGCAGGTCTCCAGCATCTTCTCTAACCCCTTTTGCCATTGACATGTTATTTTCACTCAGCCCAATATCATCCCTGCTACTGCCAGTGAGACAAAGTGTAATTACGTTATCCTTTGTGTGTTATTAAGACCAATTCGTGGCCATCCTGTGCATTTTTTAAGAGTTCATCTCTCAGTTCCTCCATTCCTTGGACAGAGCACATTGAACTTCTATGTGGGTACAGAAAGACTTTGCTAGTGAAGAAGGATCAGCACCTTTGCTGTTCCCTTTCAGGTTTCCTGCAGGGATCTCTACCTCAATACAAGGTAGATCCTGAGTCACCAAAGCACTTTGCTGTATTTACTGTTGGGACTTGAGGTTTGCGTTTGTCATGTAGCTGTTTAAAATTTCTTGACAGGATTGCATTTTAGGCACAGGTTATTAGACAATCTGTTCAGAGGCATGAAAGAAAATATCCATGAGTGCGGGAAGGTGAGAGGTGTCCCGAGGACTCACAGCCTTGCTGACCTCTGCCCAGCTTTTGGAGTGGTTGCATGGTTTGTTCACACCTCTGCCATCAGATTCAGCCAGAATCATTGGTCTATGAAAAGCAAATGAAATATTTAATTCTGGATATGCATCTATAAACCTGAGAAGGAATCCTCTGTCTCCAGCTGATCCCATTGCAGCACTCATAAATTGCATCGAAAGGGCGGGCAGGCATTGGAACAGGCTGCTCAAGGACATGGTGGAATCCCCATTCCTGGAAGTGTTCAAAAAACCTGTAGGTGTGGTGCTTATGGACGTGGTTTAGTGGTGCATCGGGTGCTGCTGGGTTAATGGTTTGACTCAGTTTTAGATGTCTTTTTCAACCTTAATGTTTCTATGAAAAGAAAAAGGAGGGCAGGGGGTTGCTCAACTCTAGCCTGAAGCAGCAAAGCAAAACTTTTCCCATAACAGAGTGCTATGTTTTTTATGCTGACTTTCTGCATAACTTTTTCTTCAGGCTGCTTCACTTCCCAACCCAGTATTTTGTTAAATTTTATCTTTACCTAATGCCCAAGTGTTAAGCCTGTGGGATGCTGGTGGTTTTCTCCCTAAAAGCTTCACCTTCCCAAGAATATTTTGCCTCAAACAAGTAAAGGATCTTCACACTGTCACATTAGCTTCATCTGTTGTAAGAGATTAAACGAAGTGATGTAAAGCAGATGAGTGTTGTGTACAATGAAGAAAACCTGATATCCTCTGTTGGTCTGTAGCACTGGCCTGGTTTGCATTTAGATCTTGCAGCAGTTAGTATTTCATCTGCTGCACATAATAATCATCTGTCAATGTTCTTACAGCAAGCTCAGTTGTTAAAATTGTTGCTTCTCTTTACAATGTACCAAGGTGATTAACTGAAAGAGAATCATTCCTCTTTGCAGGTACTTTGTCTCCAATGATCTGGAAGAAGCATAAACAAGTAGATGGCAATTCAAGCTGCTGTCTTACCAGGATTTCTGTTGGAAACAGCTCTGAATCAGCAGCTCAGAGGATTATGACAAACATCAATGCGCAGATACATAACTCAATTTCCCCATATTTTTCAGTTCTTTCTGTTCTGATTGTGAGCCTTTGATTTCCATTTTCACCCTGGGGTTAGGAATATAAAAGATGGATGTACTGCATGGAGAAGAAGGTCTGTGTAGCCTGATATCTTATCCCCAGGAACGGATGGCTCAGCAGGTGTGTAGGAAAACAGTAATCATTCCACAATGCTTCCTGAGCATGGTGTCTCAGTCTGTGATTGTTGCACAGGGATTTCCTCACAGAGACATGGTGTGTGACTTGAACTGCTCACAGTCCTTTCTTCTTTAGTAAATTTACCAGCCACATTTGAATCCAGATAAATATTACTTACAAATGTTTTGTGGCAATTTAACCTGGAATAGCTCACTCCCAGGAATTATGCAGTCTGCAAATCATGGTGCCTTTACTCCCTGAAACATCCAGTTTGATCACAGATATAACTGGCCTTTCCTTCTGCCCAGTTGATGGTGTCTCGGGGCTCTGACAGGTTTCTTATACAAATTCCCTGAAAATATTGGTGCTGTCAAGGCTCAGATCAGTAGCTGTGTGCTGGCAACTCATAAATTCTTAAGAAACAACATTTTGTATTACTGGGGAATACTCTTGTACCTTTTTTATCTTTATGTACATTCTCTTGTGCACATTGTGTACTATAGTCCCTAAAGGCTTACATTTCAAGGCATGAAGCAGATCCAAATGGTCTCTCTGAAGAAAAAGTCTACCTAGCAAAGAAATGTTCTCTTCCCCGCAGTGTAGAATTTTCTATGCCAAAACCTATTGAGAGCAATGAAAGGAAAAGACTAAATTCTGCAGAAGAATATATTTTGCATTATTGTGCTGCATGTCATGGTTTAGTTGGTATAGGTTTTATAGGACTCGTATCATGACAGTATTCTGTTGTGGTCTTGTTCTTTGTTGTTGTTAGTGAATTACAGGATTTGTAATTCCTAAATCCTGACACATAACTGATTTCTGCTGGATGAGCATCGCATGCAGCTTTTCATCCAATGCTGCAAGTTACAAAGTCACAAATTATGGAGTCCTCACAGTTTAGTGAAGAAAAGACTCATAAAGTTAATTTAAAAACAAACAAAATTTCTACTAATCCTACAGTAAATTTCGGAATAACACTTTGAAGAGTGAAGAGAAATGGATACAAAAATGGAAAAATCTACCATCAACATGAGCAAAGACTCAAAATTTCCTTCCTACTCTTCAGAAAAACCAGTTGACTCTTGAGACACATATCATTTGTTCTTGTATTGATAACCTCAGCTGCATCTAAATCCCATTTAATATAAAATGGTTGTAAGAACAATGATAACTCACACAAATAATTGTTGTATTTCTTGTTTCCTGACTTATCTAAGGGTATTCTCATAGTTCTCCCTCTCTCTAATGCAGTGTTTATGTTTATCCATCTCTCAGTCACCAACTTCTGATTCTTTGTTCACAAATCACATTTTAAAAAATTGTAAACTTTGATTTTATGAGTTAATACCTAAACCTTATAAAAACCATAGTATTTCATAAAACCCCTTTTTGTCTTCTCCATGTAATTTTGGGCAGAAAATGCTATGGTAGAGAAAGGGAGAAATCTTTCCTTATGGTGACCCAACCATCTGAAACTCATTTTGTAAAACGTAACTGTTTTAAGCAGTTCATTGGGCTGACCTATGAAAAGGATGCATAGTGGAACAAACTTCTCTATATGTAATAAATGTGATTTATCACATGGCTCCCTCCACAATAGCCTGCAAAAGCAATGCACAAGCCAAACATATAATTGAGTTCTTATTAGTTATATCAATATCAAAGAGGACAAAGTATCACATCCTTGTCATAGGTTTGAGTTATTTATTACAAATTACTACAAGGACTACTGGTAGATTTAGTAGCTTCTGTAAATCTGATATCTGATCACTGGCAACATTAGAGAATCACATGATCACAATATTCTGAGTTGGAAGGGACCCACTGGGATCATCGAATCCAACACATAACTGATGGCATTACCTGACTGATGACCTGACAACATTACCAGGTCTATGATTAAATGCTTTTCCTTCTCTCTGTTTATAGGGTATAAACTTCTGTGATGTTGAGTTCTGGAGATGATGGTAACACAACACACTTGAAATCAAGACACTTGTAAAGATATTGATACAGTGAAAGGCTTTCTTCTGAATATGTCTGTGACTCAGTGGTTCAAATAGTCAAGGAACTGCAAAATGAAGCTTGTCTGATGGACTAGCACGGAACAGTTTTCTTCCTCTTTATTGAACTCGAACACAGGGCCTGGAGTGCTCTTCAGCTTCACACTTCCTTCTACTACAGTAAATCAACATCAATGCCTCTTTCCTGGATTTTTCAGTGAAGCCAGGCAAACTGGGCAGGGCTGGAGTTGCTGCAAGTAAAACCTAAATGCATTGTCTCCATCTCTAGGACAGTGAAACACCTTTCTTCCCATCTTCCATTTACATTTAATATTTTGACCATCATCAAAGAATCTGAAATTCCACAGTCCTAATTCATTTACAAACACCTTGATCACTGAACTCAAAAGTATCACATATGCTCAGGACAGACCTCAATGCTGAACATCACCAATCCTTTGTTGTCTGCACTTCATCTGTAAACATGAACAGAATGACTTTTTTCTTTCTCTTCTTGAGAATGAAATGCAGACTGAGTGAAAAAGTAGAGACTACACTGCCTCTCTAGGTAATTTTACTTTTACATATATTGTCTATTTCTTTAAAGTTAATATTGCATTGAAATCAAAGAGTTATTCTTTAATTACACACAAGCAGAACAGGAGCAAGAATTTTAAAAATCATAGAACAATAGAATCATTTAGGTTGGAAAAGCCCTTCAGGATGAAGTCCAACCATTAACCCAGCACTGCCAGGTCCACCAATAAACCATGTCCCAAAGTGTCACACCTACCCATCTTTTAAATACCTCCAGGGATGGTGACTCCACCATCCTGGTGCTCCCTGGGCAGCCTGTTCCAGTGCTTGGTAACCCTCTGAGGGAAGAAAGTTTTCCAAATATCCCATCTAAATTTCCCCTGATGCAACTTGATGCCATTTCCTGTGGTCCTGACACTTTTTACCTGGGAAAAGAGACCCAGAAGAAGAAGAGGAAAAATATGCTCATTAGTCTAGAGTTAAGGTGCTAATAAACATATAAAAAAATCTATATTTTTGAAGGAGACAATTAACCAGTTTGATGTCCTTGTGTCCTGGCCTTCAAGGTCAGATTGGATGGGACTCTGAGCGACCTGGTCTAGTGGAAGGTGTCCCTGTCAGTGGATCTTTAAGGTCCCTTACAATCCAAGTCATTCTAAGACTCTGTGACTGTGATTCTTGAGGTCACTCATGACCTTGTAACAATACCTATAAGAACAGAAACTTATTCTGATAGCACAGTCAGCACTGTGACCCTTATTTGTGCTGGAAGACCCTTTTCAAGCAGTTGATCTGAAATGGTTTGTTCTCCAGCTCATACAGTTTGATATGTCCTGCAACAGCTCCACACCAGTAAAATTTCTTCATTTTCTGGGCATCCTTGCCTAATTCTAGAGCCACACTGGAGATCTTGCAACTGAACTAACCAGCAGCATGACAGCAGTAAATCGGGTGTAGGAGCCTGTGCATGTCAGACACAAAGGAGATACATGAGGGTGAGTGGTGCTGTGGGTGTAAAACCTTTCACTGTGCACATTTGAGATGAGGGGATAACTCAAAACACAAAGAAACTGGGCAGCCCAAGCACGTGCTAATCATCCATTTCCTTTTTGCACTCTATTAGCCTGTCAGCTGATATGTTGTTAAAAGGTTGGAGGCTGGTGCTGTTTATCCTGTCCACCACAGTTTCCTATTCTTACACCACTCAAGTGTCCTTCTCCGTGAAGCCATTTTAAAAGTCCAGAAATATTTCTGAAACATTTTTCTCCATATATTTTCAGTGCAAAATAATATTTTCAGTGCAGAAATAACTTTCCACTGGGAATAATTTTGCATCTTGGTAGCTCCTAGGTCTGTAAGTTTTATTTTGTATCCCACTGAGAGGAAAAAATCACATTTTAACCAAAGATAAAGTCAAATTTCTTCTCCTATGACTTCCAGAAAATAAAGTTCTGCAGATTTTTATATATACAAGACAAAAATAATGACCCAGGCTGAATATGGCTTATTCATGGCCTCAAGCCAAGACAAATATAGAACGAAAATCTGAGAGATGAAGAAGATATTCTCATACAGGAAAACTTATTTTAAATGGCAACTGACTGGTATTTTTCCTTGGTTTGAAAAATTGCAATTAGTCTGGGAAGAAAGGTTAAAGGGCATCAAGGCTGGTGATGTAGTCAAAGGGAAATAATACACTAATTTATTACATGGATATCCATAACTCATGTGCAGTATATTTACTAGGCAGAGCCTATTTTTTCCTTTCCACTGGATTTCAAAATACAGAGAAAAGTCAATGTCAGTGTTGATGCTAACACCTGCACCTAGCTACTGTGTATTTACAGATTGAGCAACACAGTGAAAAAACTCTTATGAATACGAAATACATTTTCCAGTTGAAAATATCAATGTATTTCTTTTTGGTGTCTTTAAAGAAATATTAACATTAGATGACATCATTTGAGAAAACAAAAAAGAGACATTTTGAAAGAAAAGAGGTGGGAAAAAAAGTCAAGGTTTGTCCTATCAGAGAGGTGGGATGAGTTGAGGTAAAAGCAGGGAGAAGAGCAATTTTGAAGATTATTCTGTGCATATAAATGCACCACACAGCTGAGTGATCGACAGTGCAAGTTTGGTCTTCAGACACAACATAAAATATGAACAGGTGGAAAATTTGGGAGGAGAAAGAACTGTGAGATTTCTGAAGGAGCACTTTAAGAAGCTTGAATTTCACAGAGTGAACGTCAGACAGCTTAGGGCAGGATGGTAGGGTGACTTACCAGAGTGGCAAGCCAGAAGAATGATTTTACTGGTTGATTTTGGAGACTGTGGGATACTCCAGGTGATTCAGAAATAGGAAGAATATAGGAAGAGCTCTGCAGAGTTAGACCAATGTTGCACTTAGTCCCTAATCTTGACTTCATTAGTAGTTAATAAAACACTCCTAGAGAAAAATAGGGTGAATCTACAGTAAAGCTCTCCATAATAATCTCCCTTGCTCTACTAATTTTTATTTTTGTCTTTTCCTAGATGAGAGGGTGGTATTTAACAACCTTCAATAGATTTCTCCCTCATGAAATATACAATTCCTTTTCGAACTGACACAAGCTGATCCCACAGCAAGTTTCAAAACTTTACCGCATTGTGCAAAAAACCGACTCCTTCTACACATTTGGCACTTATTCATTTTACTTGATGACCCTTAATACCCTTATTAGGCTAGAATGCAATCCTTCCTTGTTCTGACTCTCCATATCATCCATGATTTAATTAAGCCTCTATCATAGTCCTCTTCGGTCTTTATTTCTTGCAGGATGAGCTGTAGCTCATTTGCTTGACCTTCTCAAAATTCTAATTATCCCTGCCAGTCTTCTCCGTGCCTTGGCAAATTTCAGTTTATCCATGTTAAGATGGGGAATTGTTTGAGAAGCAACAAGGGCGGGAGTCAGTAGTTATGATTTGCTCCTGCCATGATGGACACATGCAGCGACTTTGCTGTTACTGCTTTGCTCTCAGTTCTTTTCCTCATAATTGCAAATTGCTCGTCTTTGACTACAACTGAGCATTTCACGGACATATCTCCTGTAATCCCAGCATCTCCTAACAACCAGGTAAAAACTTACCACTCTCTGTATACATTTGGGATTGGATTCCCATGTGCACCCTTTTATATTTATCAATAAAGAATTTCACCTGTGGCTTTATTTCCCTGTCCTTCACTGTGTTTAAGTCTTTCTGTCACTACATGCAGTTGGTTCATCTCTCTTCTAACATTAATGATTTACTATTTTTAGATAATTTTGCCTCCTTGTTATTCAGTGAGTTTTCTAGGACAAGCTCTGCTCACACCAACCGCAGTGAGACTCCACAGGTGACTTCTGACCACTGTGAAGCTCTGCACTTAGCATTGTAGTAAGCTCTAAGTAAAGTAAAAGGCTGCCACTTACAGTGGAGGGGGAGCCTGAAAAACAGGCATCATTTTCCAACTTTTGCTGACCAAGTGTAGTTTCTTTCCAGGAAAGTGGCCTATATTAAAAAGACAAATCTGCTTGTCAGGTTCCTGATGTCATTTGTTGTTCTTGGAAATCTTTGCATCTTCCCAAACCCAATATAGAACTTTTCCTTGAAATGCAGACTGAAAAAGTAGAGGTGCTGTTCAAAGCAAAATACAAGTTCAGCAGGTAAATTACGAGATCTTGCTCCTTTGGCTGGTCTGATAAGCTGCACGCCCTCTGGGAGGTATCACTGAATCACAGAATTGCAAAAGCCCTTAGGAGCATTGAGTCCAATCATTAACCCAGCACTGCCAACTCCACCATTAAACCATGTCCCTAAGTGACACATCTACACGTCTTTTAAATATTTCAATGGGTGGTGACTCAACCACTTCCCTGACCAGCCTGTTCCAAAGCTTAAGAACACTTTCTGGGAAGAGATTTTTCCTCATATCCAATCTAAACCTTCCCTGGCACAACTTGAGGCCATTTCCTCTCAACCTCTTGCTTGTTACTTGGGAGAAGAGACATATTCCCAACTGCCTACACCCTCCTGTCAGGTGTTCGTAGAGGGTGATAAGGTTCCCCCTGAGCCTCCTTTCCCCGGCTAAACATCCCCACCTCCCTCAGCTGCTCCTCATCAGACTTTTGCTCCAGCCCCTTCACCAGGTCCTTGATCCCTTTGAACTCACTGCTCAGCCAAGTCTGCTCCCTCACTGGGACTCAGGTGAAAGGTGTGATGAGAGTACTTCCAACATTGGTAAAGCCCTTGGGTCATTATCCATTGTTGCTTTTTCGTGCAGGCAGCGATGAAGTTGCAGTAAGGAGTCCAAAAGCGAACACGAGAGACTTCAGAATCTTGGTCCAAAACAACATCCAGTGTTCCAAATGAAATCTCACAGGCTTTAATTGCAATGGAATAATTGATCCTCCTGCCCATTAATACTTTCCAGAATAAGACTTTTCCTTTTCTGCAGTAGAATTCTGCTGCCTGGAAATCTACATCTGGGAGTTACCTGCAGTAAATCAGATATAAAATGCACTTTAGGAGAGCATGGGAAAGGAAGGTAGTTTTGTTAGGGATGTGCGCATCCCCACTGACAGTCACTACAAAAGAAAAGATACTGTAAGACAAGCCCAAGAAATTCTGGAGGAGGATAAATAGCCAGACTACAGGAAAAAGAAGACAGTAGCGGTTTTCTGGATTAGACATCAGTGCTTTGAACCACAGATGGGTGTATGAGAGTCATTCAATAGTCCTATGAAATAAAGATGTAGAAATAATAAAACAAGGAAAGAAACCCAGCAGTATCAACATAAGGTAAAAAGCTACAAGTATTTCCTGTGGAAAATTAACTTTCTCACTCAATATATTTAATGTGAAAATTTTACTTTGAAGAATTTTTGATAAAAGCTTATGTCAGGGCAAAACTTGGTGATGCAATCTGATCTCCTTTCTAGATTCTTTATGAAATATATTTTAAACCAAGTCCTCTGAACTACCTCAAACACAGAATAAATGTCTGACCTTCAGGCTTTTCCAGGATACTCAGTCATGACATGCATGAAGGAGGGGACTGCACTTGGGGACTACTTGGGCACAGCCAGACTCTTTTCTGGTAGCGACAAATGTGGTCAGCACCAGACAGAACAATCAGTCATGATCAGTAAGCGCAGGTAAGAAATGGGAAGGCAGATTTGACCTTTACCACATCTTTGCCCTCCCAAATGTTAGACCAGTTAAAGAATTGCTCCTGTTTCATCTGACAGGACATTAATCTCTGCCTGGTCTTTTCAGCTTGTTGTGTTCCTTTTACTGATACAGCGGTTTTGTGGGTCTGGTGAAGAGCCTCATCACAACACATTCTTCATGGGTTTTTTATAATTTTTTCACTACTGATGAAAGGAAATATTACAATGGAGCCAAAAACTGGCTCAGTAATTTTGGTGAATTGTTCAGTACAGCTTCAAAAATGGCTCCTCTGTAGACTCTAACTCATGGTATCAAAGGAAGCCTGAGACCTTCCTCTTCTGTCAGTGCTGAGAGCTCCTCTCCCAAACTGAAAATCTTATTTAGGTGTTGAAGATTGTGATGATTCTAGGATGTCTCACCCTCATCACAAACCAAGCAAAATGCCTTCACTGAGCACAGCAGCACAGTTACATTTTCTTCAGCACGGTCACAGGAGGAGTCTGCAGTGTCGTTGAAAACTCCAAGGAGTGGCAGAGTTACACTGTTCATCAGTGAGCTTCCCTCCATGAGTGTCACCAGTGAGGGTGTGCAGAGCTCAATATACTGTACAAAAATAAGCATGTTGCCAGGACAGTGGGACCAAAGAGTCTTAGAGATTCTGAAGCTTGCCTTTATTCATTGTCCATTTCCTTTTGTTTTATAGCAACCATAAATTCCACCATGTGAATGAGTGACTGAAGTACATACAACTCAGAGAGCAAAGCTCCTGTTCAGCTCCAGTAAAGGTACAGTTTTAAGTCACTGATGAAATTATCTGTGATTTAGTGTGACCATGTGTCGTGGTTTGACACTGGCCCAACGTCAGGCACCCACGAGAGTCTCTGGCTCACCCTCCCCTACCCCAGCTGGGCAAA